>JACEEZ010007362.1:131344-151344 GCA_016584305.1 Chionoecetes opilio | reverse complement strand
TTGTTTATGTTTTAATTCATGTATAAAGTTATATATAGATTCTTATCTCTATGTCATGTTCATCTTTCTGGCTTTCATTTTTTTCTCATTTTTTCCTTCCCCTTCACATTGTCTGCTTGTTTGCCGGTATGTTGATCAACCACTGTCGCTAGTAATCTGTCTGTCTAGATGCCTGACGAATTAGTAAGGTTTTCTCTCTTCTTTATTTGTTCATTTGTTCGCGTTATATGTCTTTCTGCCTATCCAGCCACATAGCCATATGTTTGTCTGTCTGTTTGTGCAGTGTCCAAAAGCTTGTCTCTTGATTCTAAACTGTTTGTCCATCTCTCTGTTTTGCTGTCATTGCCTGTCTGTCTGTCAATAATTTGTCTATTTATATATTTATACACCCATTTATTATTTTATTTGCCTGTGATTCCTGTTAGTTTTGCCTGTGTTTACCCGTCGGCCTTAATCTAGCTGTCTGTCTGCCTGAATTAACCTCTGTATTTTCTTTGTCTATGCCTAAATTTATTCTACCATTTGTAAGTCAGTTTGTCTATCAGTCTCCGTCCGTCTGTCTGTCAGTTGTCCATCCACCTGTTTATCTGTCTGTCCACCTGTCTCTCTGTCTGACTGTCATTTTGTCTGTCTGTCTGTTTAACTATATGTCTATATGTATGTCTAACCGCCTTTATCTCCAATCCATCCGTATATATGTCTTGAGGATCTATTTAACTCTGACCTTGTTTTTATCAATTGCCCATCCACAAGCTCATATTTTTGTCTTTCTATCTGCCCATCCCTCCCTCCGTTGTGAGTCTGTCCGTCACGCCACTCCCCCATATCATCCTTCGTGACCTCCTTGGCCGAGACTCTCACGATGATGCTTGACTAAAAACTTGGCCACCCCAGTTCCGGCCTCGACCCCAACTAAGGCTCGGGTTACGTGACGCTACCCGGGCGTGAGAAAGGACGGTCAGGTCAGGTCAGGTCGGGTCATCAAAGTAAGGCAAGACTGGAGTGTGACCTGTTTCCCTGGCGACCTCCTCTTGGCTGCAGCTTGGGGGTGGGTGTGAGGGTCATGTGGGCGTAAAAGGGCGTGTTTCAGATTCACTTTGACCTCTTCTCTCTATCTGAGTCATCTTTCTTTTTTCTTCTTTGTATCCGCATGTAATATTTCTCCACCACTACCTCCTCTTCCTTCTCAAATTTCACGTTTTATCTCCTATTTCTCTTTGCCCTGGTTTTTTTCTTCTCGTTGTCTTCATACTCTTTTCCTCTTTTCATCACGTTAATATATTTTTCTCACCTTGATTCACTGACCATATATTATTATTTCTATTGTTATTATAATTAGTATCATTATTATAACAACAATTCATATTATCTATCATAATCAATACGTCTCACACTAATCAGTTATACAATACTCTAGAACGTGCCTTTCCCGCCATCATTCGTCTGGTTCCCAACACCTCCGCATGCTTCCGCTCTACTTCTATCACCCAGTTCTTGAGAGAGAGAGAGAGAGAGAGAGAGGGAGAGAGAGAGAGAGAGAGAGAGAGAGAGAGAGAGAGAGAGAGAGAGAGAGAGAGAGAGAGAGAGAGAGAGCGCCAGGCAGTATATATAAGGCTCCACACCCTCTCTATCGTCACTCCACTACAACTTCTCGCATTGACAACATGAAGGTAAGGAAAAAAAAGGCCGTTCATCAAACTATCTCTCTCTCTCTCTCTCTCTCTCTCTTCTCTCTCTCTCTCTCTCTCTCTCTCTCTCTCTCTCTCACTTGCATTTTCTCTTCCAATAATGGTGAGAGTCCAGTAGAAACTAATCATAATCATTAATTGTACACTTGTACTAACAGTAATCCATCATAAGAACATAAGAACATAAGAAAACATAAGAAAATAAGGAAGCTACAAGAGGCCGCGAGGCCTACACGTGGTAGTTCCTGTCACCTAACACTACCTACATCCACCTTTCATCCCCATCCATGAACCTATCCAGCCCCTCTTTAAAGCTCCCTAATGACTCCGCACTAACTACCTGTCTACTGAGACCATTCCATTCATTCACCACCCTATTTGTGAACCAGTTTTTCCCTATTTCCTTTCTAAATCTACGCTTTTCCAGCTTGAAATCCGTTACTTCTGTTCATACCCTGGTTAAAACCGTAAGAACTTTTCCTACCTCTCCTTTATTAAATCCCTTTATCCACTTAAAAACTTCTATCAGATCGCCCCTTACTCTGCGTCTCTCGAGTGAGTGTAATTTTAATAACTTCAATCTCCTCTCATAACTAAAGTTACGCATCCCTTGTATCATTTTGGTCATCCTTCTCTGCACTGTTACTAACAACACTATATCCATCCTGTAATATGGAGACCAAAACTGAACCGCATAGTCTAGGTGAGGCCTGAGTAGAGCCAGATAAAGCTTTAGAATAACATCCGCACTTCTACTTTTAACACTTCTGGTAATGAATCCTAATACTCTATTAGCTCTATTTCTGGCCTCAATACATTGTTTCCTAGGTCGGAGGTCTGGGCTCACCCTCATCATTTCATCACCATCAGCATAACACGGTCGTCCTTACCATCATCACTTTGACAAGGAAAATATGCATCACCATCACTATCTATAGCAGTTCAATCACCTTGACCACCTTTAACATCATCCTCACCACAATACCTGGACCGCTAAACAACACGCTCAAAGGCAAATCCCACAAGTGTAGTGATCTCAGCATAAATTGAAAGCACCCTGGAAAGCCTCAAAGACGGAGGAATGATATAGAACAGGCAAGGATGAATGCTACTCAATTTAACACGTGAAGATCTAGATGTTTCAATGCAAACTTGAGCCCAACATCCCGTGACTCCCGATCACACCCTCCTGAGGCAAACTGTCACGCCCTTCCTTTGCTCGTGGTGTCCTTTGCGCGGCTGCCAGTCAGAACATAATCTTTCCTTCGTCTGCATTGAAACGAGGACAATTTTATAGATATTTCTTTACAGCATCATAACGCAAACTTTATCTCACATTCATGCTCCGAGTTCAGGAAAATACAGCTATGTCCATTATTTATAAGGGATAAATCATTTTAATTTACATATCTACTGAAACCAAAATTCAAGACATTCGTTTTTTGTATTTATAGAAAAGCATAATTTACATGTGACGATTAACCCCTTCACGCCCAGCTCTTTCCTTTGCTATATAAAAAATCGCATGTTGTTAGCCATAGAATTACGAAAAGTAAATGAATATACCAAATTAGTTAGTGGGGAAGGATACTAAACAGGTCTTCTCTATAAAGTATTGCTTATATTCACTAAAAATCGTGTAATAGTACCCAATTTACAATGAAAATTACGTTCTGGGTCTCAAGGGGTTAAGAGAACGGTGAGGTGCTTCAACCACCCGGCAAGCCAGTGCGTGCCGGAAGACCCTTGATAAGTTAGACGGAAAAGGGAAAGCAAAATACTATCAAGAGTGTTTTACCCAGACTAGTTTTAGCTTTCCTTTTTTATTCTCCTTCTCCATCCCGCCTTGCGGTACCCATCATGCCAGGCATCCGCACTGTATTCCCTTCACCTTCTTTACTGAACGTTTTGTTTGCATCATTGCCAACACAGATATAATTAATTTATCAGTAAGTCTTTTCTTTCATCCTATTCCTAAATACGTTTAAAAAGTTTTGTTTCCTCTTCATGGATAGTTATATTCCAACATTTCTTTTCCATTTTTTCTTCTCACATCACTATCATCGTTATGGTTTTCGTCCATCTCAAGATCTAAGTACCACATTGATCTTTCTCCATCTTATCATCTATGATAAACGCACCACTTCCCTGCTTGGTCCCTCCCACACAGGTCATCGCTGCTCTGGGTCTGCTGGCTCTGGCTGGGGCAGCTTTAGCCCGCCCCCAATATGGTCATGGACCCCCGGCCTACCGCCCTGCCCCTACCTATAACGTAGGTCCCTTTGTCTAAATCCTCTAGTTATTATCTTGTCTTGCCACAAATCCTCCTCAAGGTTTACAGAGTCTGTGTTTCTGCACCCTTTGTTCACGGCATGTCCCCTAAGTACCTCCCTCGGTCACCCTCAGGAGGTGCCCCGCTACACCTACGACTATGGCGTCAAGGACGGCTTCGGCAACGACTTCGGCGCCCAGGAGAGCCGTGACGGCTACGAAACCAAAGGATCCTACTACGTGCAGCTTCCCGACGGCCGCCTGCAGCACGTCAATTACTACGTCAACGGCGACTCTGGCTTCGTGGCCGAGGTCACCTACTCGGGGGAGGCTCAGTACCCGGCCTACAGTCCCGCCCCGGCCTACAGACCTGCCCCGGCCTACAGACCTGCCGCGGCCTACAGACCCGCCCCAGCCTACACTCCTGTCCCGAACTATGGCTGAACAACATCTACTCTATCATGTCTGCTGTTTCCTTCCCCGTTATCCGTCACCCTGCCTGAGGCCTACACAACGAACACAACGCACATGGTGTCTCTGCAATAATAATTTATGTATTCGAATGTTAATATTTTTGTAGAAAACCGAAGAATAAAGAAAGATTGAATTATGTGATGCGTTACATTACCAGTATTATTGCACACAGCCATACTACAGCTATAACTACAGGGACTACTCGACCCTACCAATCCACCTTTATAACCCCACCTCCTCATGTCGGGCGATCAAGAACAAGATTGAAAACACTCACAGCATCTGAACAGGAGGGAAAAGGATGCCACACTGAAGAGTGACAATCACAACAATCATTTTACGCGACACAGAAATTTCCGTCAATATCAAATGCAGTAACAATAATATATGCACGTGAAGTGACCCAATTTCTTTCTTAAAATATGAGCATGTACGAACTAATAAGTGAAGTACATAATCATAAAAATAATAGCAGCAGCTTATATAACCAATGATGGAATTACCATTATTACCATTACCACTAGAAGAAGTTATCCGTAACACCGTGTTTAGGAGACTCTCTCTCTCTCTCTCTCTCTCTCTCTCTCTCTCTGAACCTCCTTTGTTATTGTATGTTCATTCGTTATAAATACTTTACCCGTATCACCTATGATACCCTGAGGGACATAAGGTAATAATGTTCAAATGATATCCTGTTACGCATGCAGGAATTTTTTTTTTCATCTCTGCTTTAAAGAAGTCAAATAAACCAGACACATCCTAGGGATAACTCTAACAAATCCTGAAAGTTAAGTTATAATGGGGCTACAAATGTCGCCTCCGCGGTATAGTGGCTAGCCCTGCCTAGCTACGAATCTGCGGGCCCTGTTTCGATCCTGGGGCAAGGCAAGTCGGCGGCTAGCCAAAACAGCAGTTTTTCCTCTTTTTCGGGGTTGATAAATGGGTACCTGGGGAAACCTGGGGAAAAAACTGTGCTAACCCAGATGTCATACTCTCCCTGTGTCCCGGGGTAACGGGTTCTCAACCACCACAGGCTCCAAGGCTAATGCGACGGAGATGAACACCGAGGCCACGCGCAGCATAGTGTATGCCCTCATCTTTACCTTTACCTTACGAATGCCGGAGCCTTTGCTGTGCGGATAGACGGACGTACACTCGGTAAATTATAGTAGGATAATCACAATTACCATTATCATAATTATCATCATTATATGTAGCACCAACAAATGTAGTAGTAAAAATAACAGTAGTAGTAGTTGTTGTTGTTACTGTAGTGGTAGAAGTAGCATTGTTGAAGTAGCATAAATATAACTAATAGTAGTTAGTAGAAGTAGTAGAAGTAGTTTGCTATTGCTGTTGTTGTTCTGGTAGTATTAGGGTAGTAGTAGTATAGTACGTAGTAGTTGTAATGATGATGACAATAGTAGTAGCAGTAGTAGTAGCATTCGTAGTAGTAGTGGTAGTAGTAGTATTAGAAGTATTATTATTATTATTATTACTATTATTATTAGTAGTAGTAGTAGTGATAAATATAGCAGTAGTAGTAGTAGTAGTAGTGGTAGTAGTAGTAGTAGTAGTAGAAAGCAGAAGTAGTTGTAGTAGTAGTACTAGTAGTAGAAATAGTAGTAGTAGTAGTAATAGTAGTAGTGGTGACGGTGTCAGACAAGCTGTGCCAAATTGTCATTTTGATCCAACTGTTTGTTTTGAAGATATTTGCGAAAAACGATGCCTCATAGGGTCTGAAATGGATAGTAGGTAAATACAGTAACCGCAGAAAGTGTCTGGAGCAGGGCCCCGTGAAGCGTAATGACAAATCATTTGCTATATCCCGTGTTCAGCAGCCTATAGGTTTGTGTAACGGTCATATCGTATGCCAGGCAACTCAGTATGACTATAAGTAGCTGCCTAGCCAGTTTACCCCGTAGTCACAGTTCCCGCCTGGCAGCCAAACTGACCAGACGTGCCTTGCTCCGCTCCACCTCACGCCACCACAGCTCTTCCCGTGCAGGCACGCTTTGTTACATCCTGCTGGCTTTTGACGGTGACCTAAGCAGTCTGTTGTGCTTTTATGCACACAGCTGTTGTGTTGCTATGTGCTGAGGGGTTGTTTGTCGGGTTGGTTGTCGGGTTGTTTGTCAGGTCATTTGTCGGGTTGTTAGGCCTACTTAAAGGGCTAGTTAATTCATTTTCGCCCACAACGTAACTCCCCGCACGAAACCGAACCCCACGATTCCTGGCGCAGGCGAGGGTCACAAGGGGGGCCCTTAGAAGGGTTGGTGATAGGAAGCCCAGGGGTGAGGCAACAACTGTTAGGGTTAGGTAAGTCCCTCCGGGGGCAGCTGTGCCTGTGTCCTCCGACGCCTTTCAGGAGGCGGGAGCGCGCTACGGCACTAGCTGTAGGTAGCGTAGGTGTGGTCCTGCTCTCCGAGCAGTCTTGTCTTTTAGGATTTATTTATTTTTATTTTTTCATTTTTTGTTTTATATAGTTTGGTGTATCACCTCATTCCACTTACGGAATGAACCACCATGGCGCGAGTTAAAATAAAATACGCCAACCCCTCACCTCGCTCTAAAACCAAGCTATTGGAGATTCTCTCCAAGAACTTGGTCTATGCAACTAAGATCATCAATGTAAACGATGGCCATATAGTTCTGACACGCACGGACGATGATCTAGATAAAATCTTTCAAGGACAGTGCAAAGAAGACCTCAGCGGGAGCAGCTATGAACCTATATTACCACCAGAATTTAGGGCGAAAAGAACAGTGCTCGTCTTTAATGTGGATGACAACATATATAACAATACTGAAGAAGAAATAAAAGAGGAACTTGCTGCCAAAAATAGCTGGATAATTGAGGGAATAGACCAAATTTTCAAATTCCCCAAAAAGAACATTATTAAAATATGCTTCAACCAAACCAAATCAGCCACCAAAGCAGCAGAAGCAGGTCTGGTAGACTTTCAAATGAGCATCCCACCACATTCAATTAAAAAAGAAGTATATATTCCCATCACTACATGTATGAGATGCTACCAGCTGGACGACCACTTCACCAACCAATGCCTAAAGGACAAAAATTATAAAATATGTTCAGAATGCAGTAGCACTGAACATAACTGGAGGGACTGCAAAGCTGAAAACAAACTGTGCATTAACTGCGGGGGAGTACACAGGACTCAGGCCTACAAAATAATGTCCGGAGAAAAAGAAAATTAGAGAAGAGAAAATGAAGGAAAAGAAAGAAGGCACTAAAACATTTTATAGCCAAGCAACAGCAATTAATAGTAACCAGCCAAAAATAGACATCAGCTTTAGGCAAAGACACGGCAGCTACTATCCTGACCTGCATGATGCATGCCCACTTAATGAACATGGTTAACCCGGGTACATATAATAAAGAAATCAATATACTTTTCAAAATGAACAATCTTCCCAGTATAAATTTACCTGGAAATCCCCCTTCTGCTGACATCGTAAATGCAACAAAAGAAAGCTCCGTGGCTAGACAGACTAGTGAGGATGTAACAGACGGACAGACAGAGGAGCAGGAGGCAGAAGATAATATGACCAAGGAACAACCAGTACCAGAGATGCCACCGCTGGAGCAGATAAGCGGGATAGAACTAGGCCTAGAGATAATCACCAGTAAAAGCGAAGGTTGGCCCGCACGTACCTTTAAAGGGGACATGTTGATGAAAGGAATAGAGGAGAAGAGATACAAATGGAGGTTTGTCAGCACAAAATATACAGAAGAACAAATACTTACACTAATAAAATATGATGAAATAGACCTAAAAAAATTGTTGGCGCATTGCAGATGACCAGCTTTTCAAGAAAATAAGAGGTGGATTCACGCAGGAAAGAACTCCTCCACAAGACCAAAGGACAAGGATCAGAAAAAGTTCTAAATAAAATCATAATGGCACTCACACCTCTCAATAACACTAGTATGATGGATAACATAACCCGGTAGTGCTGCCCCGGGCATGGCTGTGGGAGGAGTGTGTTTTTGGCTCATCTCTGCCACCTCTTTGACTGGCTTCGTTCTTGCCGTTATTTTGCCTCCCAAACCTAAGACAAAAACTCAGGATGGTAAATAAGATGTTTACTAGAGAGGAAAAGGCGTGTATTCTCGCCTTACGTGAGGAAAAGGTGTCTATGAAGGAGATTAGTGAAAGGATGGGTCGTACTGAAGCAGCCTTTTTTGCCTTGATCAAGCAAGCGAGTGGCCTACCTGCAGGCGTAATACCACCCACCTCTCAAGTTTTAGGCCGCCCATGCACGACTACAAAAGCCACAGACTTGATTGAAGGAAATTGAAATTGAAGGAAGATTTACTAGTGTATTTGTTACTCCCTTAAAATATGGTTGACCACATGTCAACGGGCCCTGCTCCAGACACTTTCCGCGGTTACGTACATACCTACACATATAGGTAGAGTCTTATTGCTCCGTATCATAACATTCTATGTATAGTATATTCGGTACAACATTATGAATACTTAAATGATACCGTAATCAGTGCAATTTATATCCTATATTCTTGCTTCACACGCATCAAAAAAATAAGTAACATAAATTAAGGTTAGACTTGTTATGTGGATTTATTATGCATTAACAAGGGCTGGGCAGTGATGATACAAGTATACTGGAACTGTGAGCGTGGTGGTGAGGGCTTCACGGAAAGGAAAGGCAGGACAAAGGAATACAAGATACACTCTTTTCTCAGAGACAGATTATGTTACTGTACCTCTTTTGTTTGTAATTTATTAAGGTCTAGGAAAGTATAATCATTGTTTTGTTATATACCAAAAATATATATAAAAGAATAATAATAAAATTATGAATATTGTGTTCTCTAATGCATTTGGCACATTTTAGAAATATCGCGACCCCCCAGAAGACTTTCGCGAGCCCTCGAGGGGTCGCGACCCCCAGTTTGAGAACCCCTGGCCTAGCCTACCACTCCGCCTCCTTACCACATTCTTTTAACTAACGCTCGACTAAACTATCAATATTTTTAAATGTATGCTTGTGTAATATTATGTTCACTTGTTATTTTTTTTCTTATTTGTGTAAGT
This sequence comes from Chionoecetes opilio, assembly GCA_016584305.1. Classification (NCBI taxonomy): domain Eukaryota; kingdom Metazoa; phylum Arthropoda; class Malacostraca; order Decapoda; family Majidae; genus Chionoecetes; species Chionoecetes opilio. The sequence goes on along the minus strand of JACEEZ010007362.1, from coordinate 141,827 downwards.
TTATTGATTTCGGCCAAATATTCGCATATTCGCAAACAACTACGAGTGGGAGTGCGAATGCGAATATTGAAAAAAACACGCAAATATTCGCAATTGCGAATGCGAATGCGAATATTCGGTCCATCACTAATATATATATATATATATATATATATATATAAATATATATATATATATATACTAGCCGCAAAGCCGCCCTCCGGGCGGACTTTTTGGCTAGCTCCTGCGGAGGGCTATTGGTGGGCCTTCGGCTCACCAAACACACTCTCCAGATAGCCCCTTCTAACTTTCCTGAAATCATGGATGTAGAAATGTCAAACGCCAACCCATTCACATCACCCCCAATCCATTCACTCACCCATTACCCATCACCCCCCACCCATTCACTCACCCATTACCCATCACCACACACCCATTCACTCACCCATTACCCATCACCCCCCATCTATTCTCTCACCCATCACCCATTCACTCACCCATCACCCCACACCCATTACCCATCACCCCACCCACTCACTCATCCATTACCCATCACCCTACAACAAGGTTTCCTCAATTCTCGCAACCCACTTTTTTTCACAATTATCGCTAATAGGCTGCTAAAAAAAAGAGAAAAAAAAGTGATCGGATCATCTAATAAATGGGTTTAAAACCTTCCCCTGGTCAACCTGGTTCCAAAAATGTGGTATATGATGGGATTCCGCCACGGGGGGCGGAACCTATACCACACACACACACACACACAGACAGACACAGACACAGACACAGACACAGACACAGACACACACACTTTCGCTTATATTATTATATAAAATTATATAAAAATATGTATATATAATATATAAAAATATATATATATAATATATAATATATTAATATATATATATAATATATATATTAAATATATTTAATATATAATTTATATATATATTTATATATTTTTATTATATAATTATATATATTATATATTTTATATATATATATATATTATATTTTAAAATTTTAATTTTTTTATATTATTTTTATATATATATATATTTATTTTTATATATAATTTATATATATATATATATTTATATATTATATAATATATAAAACGGCTTGCGCGGATGATCTTTACGCCAGAATCCGTTCATCGAGATTTACCGCGCAGATTTAAAGTTGCTTCCCAAGCTATAAAAAAAATGCAGAAGGCATGAATCGTATGTCTGACAGGGACGTACATCATCTTGCACACTCACCGGTGTGTGGGAGGGAGGGTTTCCCTCCCTCTCCTCCCTCCATAGGCGGTTGACAGTTTGCGTGATTTTGAACTTGTAGCCTGCAGCGTTCACCTACATCCCGTGTTTTTGCGTGTTTTTGCTGGATTACATAATGGGTGGAAAACATATGGATGGCTCAATGATTCAAGCAATCATTGATCTTTACAAGGCTGGGATCAATAATAAGGAAATTTGCAAGCTTAAAGGACTAAAGCTTAGAACAGTGCAAAATTTGATCCGCCGATTTAAGGCTGGCGGAGAGGTGAATCTCCCGCTCCCAAAAAAACAACCTGTGCAACAAAAAAAAACGTGTAACAGAACCAGGAGCGTGTTAAGGCGACAGCTTGATGCCAATCCTAGCCTTACAGCCAGAGAACTGCAGGAGGAAAATCATACTCTTCTTGGTAATGTGTCGCTTCGTACTGTACAGGAAACTTTGAAACGTGACCTTGGCTACAGGTGTTACCGGGCGCGGAATAAGCCACTGATAAATGACCGCCAAAGGAAGAAAGGCTTCACTTTGCAAAGAAATACAGAGATTGGCCTCTCGACAAGTGGCGGGCTGTGCTGTGGAGTGACGAAAGCACATTTTGTGTGAGTGGAGGAGGACCAGCAAAAGTGTACCGTCGCCCCGGCTCAGACCCCACCGAGCCTCGCTACACACGAAAGACCACAAAACACCCTCCCAGTTTAATGGTGTGGGGTTGCTTTACTTTTCATGGTATTGGGAACTTAGTTATTTTCCCAAAGAACACAACTGTTAACAAAGTGGTGTATTTTGATCTTTTAAATGACCACCTGGAGGCCTGCTTTGAAAAGACACAGGCACAGATTTTCCAACAGGATGGAGCATCCTGCCACACAGCTCGAGATGTGATACAGTGGCTTGATGACTGCAAGATTGGGAGAATAGATGACTGGCCAGGTAATTCTCCCGATATATCACCCATAGAAAATCTTTGGGCCATCATTAAAGGCAAACTCCGCTCACGTGACACCTCTACACTCCCAAGCTTGAAATGGAGCTCCGAAATGTTGGGAAGAATTTAAGCCTGAGTTCCTTCAAAATCTTGCTGACAGTGTACCACGTCGCCTTCAAAGGTCATCAAGGGGAAGGGCTACGCAACGAAATACTAACTACATTGTAATGTTGAATTGTACATTTTTTGTTATAAACATGATGCGTCATACGTGTAAACATTCCCTTTTCGGAGGCGCGCACTGATTATCCACGCAAACTGTATATATATATATTTATATATTTATATATATATATATTATTCATATATTTATATTATATATATTTATATATATATATTATTTTATATATTTATATTTATATATATATATATTTATATATTTATATATATATTTTTATATATTTTATATATATATTATATTATATTTATATATTTTATATATTTATTTTATATATATTATATTTATATATTTATTTATTATTTATATATTATATTTAATATTTTATTATATTTTATTATTTATATATATATACATATTTTTTATAATTTATATATATTTTTATATATATATATATATATTATATATATTTTAATTATATATTATATATATATTATATATTTATTTATATATTTATTATTATATTTTTATTTTATTTTATATTTATATATTTTATTTTTATATTTTTATATTTATATTTATATATTTATATTTTTTTTATGTATGTTGATTTTATTTGAAGTATTTATTATTGTATTTATTTATATATTTTATTTATTTATTTGATTATATTTTTTATTTATTTATTTGATTATTATTATGTTTTTATTATTTTTTTAGTTTATTTTTTTTTTTTTTTGTTTTTTTAATTTGTTTTTTGTTTTTTTTTTGATATTTTTTTTTTAGTGTTTTTTGAGTTTTATGTGTATTTTGTTTTTATGTGAGTGAGTGAGTGAGTGAGTGAGTGAGGAGTGAGGTGAGTGAGTGAGTGAGTGAGTGAGTGAGTGAGTGAGTGAGTGAGTGAGTGAGTGGTGAGTGAGTGATGAGTGAGTGATGGGGAGTATCGGTAACGGTGTAGCGTCACCGGTTGGCGTTCCCGAGACCCGGTGGTACCCAAAACCCGTTAGACCATATTCCACGTAACTAATCTCCCGATGGCCTAATAAACTCTACCTTGCTGCCCTATTGCGATGCATGCGGAGGACACAGGGGGGCGGCATGAGCCTCTAATCACAGGCGTCACTATAAAAATCCTGCCTGCGGCACCACGGGCGAGGGCCAATCGGCACAGCCCTCAAGTGAGTCTCCAGGGCCTACCATCCGAGCCCTGGAGGTCACTGCCTACAGGCGCTATAGGCATAGATGTAAAAAAATAAATATGTATATATATGTATATATATATTATATATGTATGTATATGTATATATATATATATATATATATAATATATATATATATATATATATATATATATATATATATATAATATATATATATAATATATATTTTATATATATATATATATATATATATATATATATATATATATATATATATATATATATATATATATATATATATATATATAATATATATATATATATATATAATATATATATATATATATATATATATATATATATATATATATATATATATATATATATATATATATATATATATATATATATAATATATATATAATATATATATATATATATATATATATATATATATATATATATATAATATATATATATATATATATATATATATATATATATATATATATATATAATATATATATATAATATATATATATATATATATATATATATATATATAATATATATATATATATAATATATATATATATATAATATATATATATATATATATATATATATATATTATCCCGTAATCTTGCCAAATCTTTACTTCAACTTATAAAAAATTCCTACATTCATAGAAAATGTCAACATTTTTCTGAATCGAATTCTTCTCGTGACTTCTGGCATCTAGCTAATATCCTCTCTAAAAAAAATTGTTCATCATCTTTCCCTCCTATGCCTCACCCAGATGGCTTCACAGCTGTCTCATCTATTTCTAAAGTTGAACTCTTCGCTCAAACCTTTGCTGAAAATTCCACTCTGGTTGATGAAGGGCTTGTTTCTTCTTTTCATCCATCCTCTGACTATATTATGCCTGTTATTAAGATCCTTCGTAATGATGTATTCTTTGCCTTTTCTGGCCTAGAACCTCGGTAGGAGTCCTCGGGAGGGACTCCGTCAGGAGTCCCTCCTATTGTTCTCAAAAATTATGCTTCTGTGCTTGCACCCTGCCTGGTCAAACTTTTCCCTCCTTGTCTATCTACTTCCACCTTTCCTTCTTGCTGGAAGTTTGCTCACATCCAACCTGTTCCTAAGAAGGGTGGCCGTTCTAATCCATCAAAATACCGTCCTATAGCTTTGACTTCCTGCCTTTCTAAAGTTTTTCAATCTATACTTAATAAGAAATTCTTAAGCATCTATCTGCTCACAATCTTCTATCTGATCGGCAGTACGGTTTCCGTAAAGGGCGATCTACTGGCGATCTTCTAGCTTTCCTAACTGAATCTTGGTCATCCTCCTTTAGGGGTTTCGGTGAAACTTTTGTTGTTGCCCTTGACCATAGACCACTGTATACCTGGACTGCGCACGCGGCAATGTTTTGAAATCGCCAGGCTGCATAAGGGCCTGTGTCTCGCCCCATTGGTCCCACACGACAATGCGCGTCAGTTTCATTAGAATGGTCGGTGAGGGAGGATTGACTGGCGTACTCGTCTCTGTAAGTGCTTTCTTTTTATTTGTTATTACTCCGTGCACGTGTTTATTACTGTGACATAATAAATTGCTACCTATTCAACCCTTTGTGTCAAAATCAATTGCCATACTTGGACAGATATTTAGTAAAGCGCTGTTTTACACTGGTGTACTTTTTTCGTGCAGATTTGAATTTGTCCCCATGGTGAAGTGTGCTGCAGTGAACTGTCGTTCAGGGTACAATCCCACCAAGGCAGAAAAGAAAATGCTTGAAGCTGTTGGGAGTGTTCCTTGCAAGCAGTCGTCGGTCTTACGTTTTCCTAGTGCTGAAAAGCCAGAATTACGGAGGAAGTGGATCGATGCACTGAAACGCCGTGACACCGGGTGGAATCCAGATCATTGTGGCGTGTGTGTGCTGCATTTTCTAACGGAGGATTTCTTACAAGTGACCTTCAGGAAGACAGAACGACGGCGTAGGACTTTGAAACCTGATGCAGTTCCTTCTGTCTTCAACTGCTACCCAGAGTGAGTACATTTTTGGCAAACATCCCTCTACAGTGGAAGTCAAAAGTAATTGGCGTAGCGATGCGCGACATGGCTTTTTCTCTTCTCATAAAATCTCCTCAACCGTTAAAAGTGAATTATTTTTATTTTGTTTCATATGTGGCAACTCACCCATAGATGAGGGTTTGCTTTACCGCGCCTTGCAAGTTTGCAACAGTCTGTCAGTGCTTAAGTAAGTGTGACGGGTGTAGGTATCATTTCTGCTGTCTGTGCGTAAGATATTGTGAAATCGAGCGTTACATTGTGAAGTCTGGTTTAGGTGGTGTGGTGATACAACACATGTGGTCATGTGGTCGTAAGCCACAACTCACAAGTGATCAGATCACCCTTATCTACTCCCTACACAAGGCTGGTTTTAGACCAAAAGAGTTTGCAGAGGAGGCAAAAGTCTCACTAAAGGCCGGTTCCCATCAGCCCGCTTGTACGGCCGTCTTACAACAACACCGCTCAACAATGACGTCACCATCATCACCACTTGAGTGGTATTTGTGGTAACTGGGCACAGTTGGCAACTCCGCTCGAGCGGACACCGCCGAGCGGGAGAGATGACTTGAATTTAACTTTATACGGCGGCCGTACAGCGGTACGGCGGTGGGCGGTGCGGTAGACTTTGTTGTGACGTCATTGTGACGTCTTTGTTGTTGTATGGCGGCCGTACAAGCGGGAAAGTGGGAACCGGGCTTAAGAAGTGTTGCGTGCTGGTTGAAACAAATTCGAGACACAACCGATAGATAACATTCCACCTACTCATCTAAATTTTCCCGATTGATGAGGTTATTTATTTACTTATATATTTAGTTTTCTGATAAATGAATTAGTACCATGTATAAATTAGCGTTGACTAAATAAATAACCTCATCAATCGGAAAAATTACCCGATTGATGATTTTATTTATTTAGTTAACGCTAATATATGCATGGTTATAATTCATTTATCAGATAACGAAATATAGCAATGGAAAGCTAATAACATTGCGCTTCTATTGATACCCTTCATGATAAAAGTTGACTCGCAAAATTTTAAATGGCGAAGAGTTGAAGTGAATATTCAGTTCATGCATATTTCTTCAGAGTTTCGTAATGGCATTTCTTTACCGTGTTTTACTGTTTGTTATTTGATAATATTATAGAACAAACATTTACGAAGATTACAGTATATCATATATACTGATAAACCAGTCTATATGATCCGTATATATATATATACATATATATATATATATATATATATACATATATATATATATACATATATATATATATATATACATATATATATATACATATATATATATATATAACATATATATATATACATATATATGTATATATAATAAATAATATACATATATATACATATATATATATACTATATATATATAATATATATATATACATATATAGATATAATATATATATATATATATATATATATATATAGAGTATATACATATAATATATATATATATCTATACATATATAATATATATATATATATATATATATATATATGAATCCGAGCGGCCCTCCTATTACAGGCCCTTGTGCGACAGGCCGATATTCCGTGCGCAGTCCAGGTATACAGTGGTCTATGCCTTGACATATGAAAAGCTTTTGATAGAGTCTGGCACAAATCATTAATTTCCAAATTACCCTCATTCGGTTTCTACCCTTCTCTCTGTACCTTCATCTTAAGTTTCCTTTCAAACCGTTCTATTGCAGCTACGTAGACGGACATTGTTCTTCTCCTAAATATATCTATAATTATATAAGCGAAAGTGTGTGTGTGTCTGTGTCTGTCTGTCTGTCTGTCTGTCTGTGTGTTGGCTATAGGTTCCGCCCCCCGTGGCGGAATCCCATCATATCGCACATTTTTGGAACCAGGTTGACCAGGGGAAGGTTTTAAGCCCATTTATGAGGTGAACCGATCACTTTTTTTTCTTTTCTTAGCAGCCTATTAGCGATAATTGAAAAAAAAGGGTTGCGAGAATTGAGGAAACCTTGATGTAGGGTGATGGGTAATGGGTGAGTGAATGGGTGGGGTGATGGGTAATGGGTGTGGGGTGATGGGTGAGTGAATGGGTAATGGGTGTGGGGAGATGGGTGAGTGAATGGGTGGGGGGTGATGGGTGATGGGTGAGGGAATAGATGGGGGGCGATGGGTAATGGGTGAGTGAATGGGTGTGTGGTGATGGGTAATGGGTGAGTGAATTGGTGGGGGGTGATGGGTAATGGGTGAGTGAATGGGTGGGGGGTGATGGGTAATGGGTGAGTGAATGGGTGGGGGGTGATGGGTAATGGGTGAGTGAATGGGTGGGGGGTGATGGGTAATGGGTGAGTGAATAGGTTGAGGTCGATGTGAATGGGTTGGCGTTAATACATACATTTCTACATCCATGATTTCAGGAAAGTTAGAAGGGGCTATCTGGAGAGTCTGTGTTTGGTGGGTCTTCGGCCCACCAAACACAGGTGGTGGGCCGAAGGCCCACCAATCAGGGCCGGATTTAGACCTTGGGGGGCCCGGGGCACTTCAGGTTCGGGGGCCCCTCAACATATAAATTAAATTACATGACAAATATAAAATTAACTAAAATTAATAATAAACCGTATTTTTCGAGAAAAAAACAATGTTAGGTTCCCCAAGAAGACGTCTGATTTTAATTTTCTCAATTTTATTGACTAAGAATAACTTTGACTACAATTTTGAGTTTGTAATACAGGCCATATAGTGATATAAATGACTGGTGATCACTGATCAGATAAGGTATAAAGTGTTGTGGTGCCTTTATTTCTTTAAATTCGACCTATGCACATTACTGCTAAGTATTTTTTTTTTTTTTATTATATTCACACTAAATAACAGCCAAGGCAAATAATAAAGTTTAGTTTTCCCTGTTGCTATTCACAATCACAACAAAAGTTTAAAATTAATCATACTCAATAAAAATGCATAAGTATGTACAGGAGTAAATCAAAAAGAGGTTCCTGGCAAATACACTTTTGAAGTCATTAGAGTTTAGACTGGGATTAGTAAATTTCTTGCATAATATTTCCAGCCTGCAGCAAATCACCAAATTTAAAAATCACACATTACATACTGTAGGTAATTGGAACTAGCAAATCATACATTACATTTATGCATCACACTTCACACTACAATATCTACAAAAAGTCTTTCCTTCTACATTTAGCATCTGCAAAATCTTTAACTAACTCGTCAAACTGTATCATCTTGAGGACACTGCTCTCAACATCCAGTAGGCACAGGGCACTTAGTCTTTCATGGGTCATCGTGGTTCTCAGATAATTCTTTATCAGTGCCAATTTGCTGAAAGACCTTTTTCCTGAACAACTAGTGACCATCATGCTCAAATATATTCTAAGAGCTACATTAACACCTGGGAAAGTATCAGCAAGTCCTTCATCATGTAGTAAAACCGCCTGTTGAGATGGAGTGAGACATGACCTGAGCTTGGCAAAGGCTGCAAACTGAACAAATTCCTCAACAAGCACACAGTCACTACTGAAGTCTTGAGGGAAAGCACTGGTAAGTTTTTTAGCCTCAGTTTTGATCTCTGCATCAGTTAGACTGCATAAGTTGACTATTACTTTGAACCTGTCATACACTGTTTGATATGCTACCCTGCGTTGTTGTAAGGGAACAGACGCGATCTAAAATGATATTGAATGTTTCACATCTGAATTTTTCTCTGGGAGAAAAAACTACTTCCTCTGAAACTGATGTTGGGTTTGCATCATATCGCTTGTTTCTCTTTCTTGGCCTGCCTGTAGTTGATTTGTAGTCTGTGTTGCCACAGAAGTTCCTGGCATCCAGTTCCAGTTCTTCATACCTATCTCGAAGTGATTCCAGAAACTTTTCCAGAGAATCAATTAGATCCACCACCTTTCTCAGATCAACATCAACACCTTGGAAAGCTTTACTTGTACTGTTGAACCGTACTAGAATTATGTTCCAGATCTTAGCTATCAAAGCAGTTTCAAGACAGTCCATTTTGTCTCCCAATGCCCGAGCTTCATGTCTTGCTTCAGGTGTTTGCTCCAAGTCACTTTCAATATCTCTGAAGGCATTTTGAATAGAATTGTATCCATCTACAAGGGCTTCAGTAGCATCAGCTCTTGCTGACCAACGAGTGCCTGAAAGAGACTTCACAGTTAGTGCTCTTTTCTTTCCTTCCAAAGACTTCATTAGATTTGCCCATCTGTATGTTGATGCAGAAAAAAAGGTGTATAAGTTCTGTATGAATCCAAAATAACTAACAGCTTCAACACAGCAAGAGGCAGCAGCTTGTCCTACAAGATTCAATGAGTGAGCAGCACAGGGAATAAAAACTGCTGCAGAGTTCTTATTTTTAAGTTTGGTCTGCACTCCTGTGTAGCGACCGGACATATTGCTAGCATTGTCGTAGGACTGTCCTCTGCAGTCTTCCAAATTAATACCTTCTTTTTCTAGAAATTCTAGCAGAGATGAAGCCAACACTTCAGCCTTGTGAGAGCCAGTCTGCAGGAAAGTTAAAAATCTTTCTACCGGCTTCCCAGAAACGACATATCGCACAATGACCGTTAGCTGGTCAACATGAGCCAGATCTGGTGTTGAATCAACTGAAACTGAGAAGTACTTGGCAATTTTAAGTTCTGTCACAATATAATTCCTAACATATTTCGTCATCAGCAGAAGAATTTCTTCGTAGATTGTTGGTGATAAATATGACTGCTTACCACTTCCATGATTGCCAGATTCTTTAAGGTGTCCCATCAGAAATGGATCAAATTGTGCAATAAGTTCCATAATTCCTAAAAAGTTCCCATTATGCTTGGATCCTATGATCTCTTCACTACCCCTAAATGCCAGGCCTCTCT
>JACEEZ010007362.1:103844-121344 GCA_016584305.1 Chionoecetes opilio | reverse complement strand
GTATGTGCCACTGAAGATGATACACAGTAGTTTATAATCATGACTGTATAATTATCTACCCTGTTTTAGCGTTGTTTTATGCTTTGTATCTGCAAGTACTTACGGTTTAAAATTTCACTACTCGTTTTTTTTCCGGGCGACGACGACGGCGCGAGGACACTCAGAACATAAACACTAGCTGGCGACATTAGTTTGGTCGCCACTCTGGTGATATTTTTGTAATTTGTTCATTTACAGCCATAATATGACACAGATGAAGACACAAAATGACACAGACTCTCCAAATAGCCAATTCTAACTTTCCTGAAATCATGGACGTAGAAATGTAAGTATTAAAGCCACCACACGTCTGTACATCGAAGAAAACGTTGCCATGGTGACTTTAGTATTGTCTACGGTAGGTCAGTAGGCTGCGGGGTAAGGTTACGGCATAGACCACTGTATACCTGGACTGATCACGCGACAATGTTTTGAATTGCGAGGCTGCATAGGGGCCTGCGGGGCGCCCGACAAAGAGATATAGTGGTCTATGGACTATCATATAGACTGGTTTATCAGTATATATGATATACTGTAATCTTCGTAAATGTTTGTTCAACAATATTATCAAATAAAAAACAGTAAAACACGCTAAAGAAATGCCATTACGAGACTATGAAGAAATATGTATGAACTTAATATTCACTTAACTCTTCGCCATTTAAAACTTTGCAAGTCAACTTTTATAATGAAGAGTATCAATAGAAGCGCAATTGTATTAGCTTTCCATTGCTATATTTCGTTATCTGATAAATTAATTAGAACAATGCATAAATTAGCGTTAAATAAATAAATAAAATCATCAATCGGGTAATTTTCCCGATTGGTGATGCTATTTATTTACTTATATATTTCGTTTTATGATAAATGAATTAGTACCATGTATAAATTAGCGTTGACTAAATAGATAACATCATCAATCGGAAAAATTACCAGATTGATGATTTTATTTATTTAGTTAACGCTAATTTATGCATGGTTTTAATTAATTTATCAGATAACGAAATATATCAATGGAAAGCTAATAAAATTGCGCTTCTATTGATACCCTTCATGATAAAAGTTGACTCGCAAAGTATTAAATGGCGAAGAGTTGAAGTGAATATTAAGTTCATGCATATTTCTTCAGAGTCTCGTAATGGCATTTCTTTACCGTGTTTTACTGTTTTTTATTTGATAATATTGTAGAACAAACATTTACGAAGATTACAGTATATCATATATACTGATAAACCAGTCTATATGATCCGTATATATATATATGAATCCGAGCGGCCCTCCGACTTCAGCCTCTTGTGCGACGGGCCGATATTCCGTGCGCAGTCCAGGTATACAGTGATACAGTCCTCATCGGGACACACTCATTGTCTTGGGCGACTTCAATGCTACTACTGGCACTGTGAGAGATGGCTACGAGTTATGTGTTGGTCCCCATGGCTCCGGTACCAGAAACACCAACAGTTCTCTGCTTCTGAACTTTGCAAGGTCCAGAAGGTTGAGAATTGCAGGTTCTTGGTATCAGAGACCAGAGCTGCACCGCTGGACATGGTATAGTAATGCCGGAGGGGTAGCTAAGGAGATCGACCACATCCTCGTTAGCACTCGTTGGAGGATCCTCCAGAACTTCAGGGTTTACCGGAGTGCTGAGTTCTTTGGAACAGATCACAGACTTGTTGTTGCTACACTTATGCTTCATGTCAAGTCCAGAAGAATCTCAAGAGGTAACCATACTGTGTTTCATCTTGAGAAACTGAAGGACTTGACATGTGCTCATGAGTATGCGGTGGCAGTCTCGAATCGATTTGATGTGCTCGGTGCTCTCGGGGACCCTGTAGAACTGTAGGATACCTTAAAACGTGAACCTCTACAGACTGCCAAGGAGTGTATTGGGGAGCGCCCGAGGTCAAGGCGTGGTTTTGTCTCGACGGAGACGCTGGAGAAAATCGAGGAGAGTCGCGCTGCCAGGCTGGCTGGGAGCCGGGACCAGCACAGGGCTCTGTCACGCCGGACTAGAACCCTCCTGGGGAGAGACAAGGAGAGGTATGTCAGGAGTCTCGCTGAGGATGTCGAGGGTCATTTAAACGCTAATGACCTCCGACCCGCCTACCGAGCCCTGAAGAAGCTCCGTTCCAAGTCTCCTTCTCGGGCGAGTGCTATTCGAACAGCAGATGGGCGCCTCGTGTCGGACATGGATGGACAGATGGCTCGTTGGGCTGAGTACTTTGGGCAGTTGTTCACGGTGGACCCTCCAACTGAGCAGCCTCACACCACTGGGTTACAGGCAGTGGATGCCGATCCTCCCATTGACGAAACCGCACCCTCTCTTGACGAAGTCAGAGAGGCTGTAGCAAAGTTGAGGGGTGGAAAGGCAGCTGGTGTTTGTAATATCAGTGCGGAGCTCCTCAAAAGCTGGGGGTGAGGCCATGATCCACGGGTTGCATGCTGTCCTGACTGCCGTGTGGCAATCAGGTTCCATTCCTCCTGACTGGAAAAGGGGGCTGGTCGTCCCTATCTGGAAAAAGAAAGGGGACCGTCAGGACTGCAACAATTACCGCGGTATTACACTGCTCAGCGTACCAGGCAAGGTGCTTGCCCATCTATTGCTGACACGGATTCGCAGCCATCTGGTGAAGCATCAGAGACCTCAGCAGTCTGGGTTCACGCCTGGTAAGTCAACAACGGACCGTATCCTAGCGCTTCGTGTCCTGGTGGAACGCCGACGTGAGTTTCGACAGGGGATGCTTGCAGCCTATGTTGATCTCAAGAAGGCGTTTGACTCAGTGCATCGTGAGTCACTCTGGGATCTTCTGCGACTTCGAGGGATTCCTGCAAGGACTATTGGTTTGATAACTGGTCTGTATTCTGGGACTGAGAGTGCTGTGAAGTGTGGGGTAGGTGTATCCGGCTTCTTTCCTGTGAATACAGGAGTGAGGCAAGGGTGCGTCCTTGCCCCATCACTTTTCAACGCTTGTATAGACTGGGTATTGGACAAGGTTGTAGATCAAAGTGATTGTGGAGCATCCGTCGGCAACACCAAGATCACTGATCTTGTTTTTGCCGATGATGCAGTAATCTTTGCTGAGTCGCTGGAGGTCCTGGTGATGGCTCTCGAGGCGCTGCACGAGGAGGCAAAGCCTTTGGGACTTGAGGTCTCCTGGCTCAAGACCAAGGTCCAGGTGTTTGGAAACTTACTAGACGAAGCAGTACAGTCTGTTCATGCGTGTGGCGAGGACATTGAGATCTTGGAAAGTTTTACATACCTTGGTAGCGCAGTCCATAATGACGGCGGGTCACGTCAAGAAGTCTTACGGCGGATTGGCATAGCCCACGGTGTTATGGACTCGCTCAGCGGGAGTATTTGGCGTTGTCGGTACCTGTGCAGGAGGACAAAGATCCGGATCTTCAAGTCGCTTGTGATCCCTGTCTTACTCTATGGTTTGTGAGACATGGACACTAAATAGTGACTTGAAGAGACGAATCAATGCCTTTGGTAATAAGTGTCTTCGCAGAATCATGGGGTATCGCTGGGATGATTACGTGTCAAATCAGCGATTGCACCGTGAGACTGAATCGAGGCCTATTACCTGCATAGTCCGTCAGCGCCAACTTCGGCTATATGGGCATGTGGCACGCTACCCTGAAACCAATCCTTCTCATCGGGTTGTATCTGTAAGAGACAATCCGGCGTGGAGGAGGCCAAGGGGGCGCCCACAAGGCTCGTGGCTGGGGCAAGTTGATGTTTCTTGTCGAGAGCTGCTTGGTATGGGAAAGGAGCCTGCATGGGAACTCGCGCATGGTGACCCCCGGGAGTGGCGTCGTAGGGTGGGCGAGGCGACGCGCCCCCCGGCGTATGCCCCCAATGATTGATATGGTTACGGTCATATCTAACCAGACGGCTCGCACCAAAGTCAGTAAAACGTTTTACTGAATTTGGCGCGCACCCACCTACTTTACCCTTTCCGATTAGCAATGCCCATGTATTGTGCAGTGTTTGAGTGCAAATATATTTTTGTGAAAGGCAGCACAAGTTTTTTTTATCGATTTTCTAAAGAAAATGAATTGGTAAGCCAGTGGTAGAGAGTGGAAGAGAGAGAGAGAGAGATAGATAGAGTAAAAAAAGAGAGAGAGAGAGAGAGAGAGAGAGAGAGAGAGAGAGAGAGAGAGAGAGAGAGAGAGAGAGAGAGAGAGAGAGAGAGAGAGAGAGAGAGAGAGAGAAAGAGAAAGAGAAAGAGAAAGAGAAAGAGAGAGAGAGAGAGAGAAAGGCTGAGTCACGAGGAGGTATAAATAAGGCTTTGTGGCTTCTCCACCATCAATCCACCTCCCGCCCTCCACCTCACAACATGAAGGTGGGTGGTTGGTGTCTCCAAATCTCAAAGAACAATGCAGATATCCGACATTCTTTTCAGTGTGAAACACCTTTTTTTTTTATCTTACTTAGGTTACCCATTTTCTTCACTGTTTCGTATATACCTTTATGATCTAGTTTACACTTGTCTGCCTGGTCCCTCCCCCACAGGTCACCGTCGCTCTAGGTGTGCTGGCTCTGGCTGGGGCAACTCTTGCCCTCCCCATGCAAGGCTACGGCCACCCCGCCCCTTCCTATAATGTAGGTTCCTCCGTCGCTTTCTTCAGATTATCTTGTCTTGCCGCAAATTCTAATCAAGGTTGACAATCTAAGTTTGTGCACCAATGCCTCTTGCCTTGCCGCCCCTAATACTCCTCCGCCACCCTCAGGAGGTGCCCCGCTACACCTACGACTATGGCGTCAAGGACACCTTCGGCAACAACTTCGGCGCCCAGGAGAGTCGTGATGGCTACAACACCAAGGGATCCTACTCCGTGCAGCTTCCCGACGGCCGCCTGCAGCACGTCAACTACTACGTTAACGGCGACTCTGGCTTCGTGGCAGAGGTCACCTACACGGGGGAGGCCAAGTACCCAGCCTACACACCTGCCCAAGCCTACAAACCTGTGCCGAATTACGGTTAAAATATCTTCCCCCTTTGCCGTGTTATCCCTCACTCTGGCTGTTCCATACATGACAAATACGACGGACAACATGTCTTTGCATTTATTTATGCATTCAATTGTAAATATTCTTAGGTCAGTTTATAAATATACTTACGTGAAACCAAACACAATGTCTTCTTACGCAAAGCCTTTAGTATTAGGAACTCTACCCATCAGCCTGGTCCACAAACGACTCTCTGACGCATAACGTATCAAGGTTGAGCGGACGAGGGTAGGTCAGGAGCTCCTACCGTAGATAACACTATAGTCGCCACCTGCACTAATGTCGCCAGCCGCCATATATTACAAATTATAGCATCACTACTGATTTGTATGTGCCACTGAAGATGATACACAGTAGTTTATAATCATGACTATAATTATCTACCCTGTTTCAGCGTAGTTTTATGCTTTGTATCTGCAAGTACTTACGGTTTAAAATTTCACTACTCGTTTTTTTTCCGGGCGACGACGACGGCGCGAGGACACTCAGAACATAAACACTAGCTGGCGACATTAGTTTGGTCGCCACTCTGGTGATATTTTTGTAATTTGTTCATTTACAGCCATAATATGACACAGATGAAGACACAAAATGACACAGACTCTCCAGATAGCCAATTCTAACTTTCCTGAAATCATGGACGTAGAAATGTAAGTATTAACGCCACCACACGTCTGTACATCGAAGAAAACGTTGCCATGGTGACTTTAGTATTGTCTACGGTAGGTCAGTAGGCTGCGGGGTAAGGTTACGGCATAGACCACTGTATACCTGGACTGATCACGCGACAATGTTTTGAATTGCGAGGCTGCATAGGGGCCTGCGGGGCGCCCGACAAAGAGATATAGTGGTCTATGGACTATCATATAGACTGGTTTATCAGTATATATGATATACTGTAATCTTCGTAAATGTTTGTTCAACAATATTATCAAATAAAAAACAGTAAAACACGCTAAAGAAATGCCATTACGAGACTATGAAGAAATATGTATGAACTTAATATTCACTTAACTCTTCGCCATTTAAAACTTTGCAAGTCAACTTTTATAATGAAGAGTATCAATAGAAGCGCAATTGCATTAGCTTTCCATTGCTATATTTCGTTATCTGATAAATTAATTAGAACCATGCATAAATTAGCGTTAAATAAATAAATAAAATCATCAATCGGGTAATTTTCCCGATTGGTGATGCTATTTATTTACTTATATATTTCGTTTTATGATAAATGAATTAGTACCATGTATAAATTAGCGTTGACTAAATAGATAACATCATCAATCGGAAAAATTACCAGATTGATGATTTTATTTATTTAGTTAACGCTAATTTATGCATGGTTTTAATTAATTTATCAGATAACGAAATATATCAATGGAAAGCTAATAAAATTGCGCTTCTATTGATACCCTTCATGATAAAAGTTGACTGGCAAAGTATTAAATGGCGAAGAGTTGAAGTGCATATTAAGTTCATGCATATTTCTTCAGTCTCGTAATGGCATTTCTTTACCGTGTTTTACTGTTTTTTATTTGAATAATATTATAGAACAAACATTTACGAAGATTACAGTATATCATATATACTGATAAACCAGTCTATATGATCCGTATATATATATATGAATCCGAGCGGCCCTCCGACTTCAGCCTCTTGTGCGACGGGCCGATATTCCGTGCGCAGTCCAGGTATACAGTGATACAGTCCTCATCGGGACACACTCATTGTCTTGGGCGACTTCAATGCTACTACTGGCACTGTGAGAGATGGCTACGAGTTATGTGTTGGTCCCCATGGCTCCGGTACCAGAAACACCAACAGTTCTCTGCTTCTGAACTTTGCAAGGTCCAGAAGGTTGAGAATTGCAGGTTCTTGGTATCAGAGACCAGAGCTGCACCGCTGGACATGGTATAGTAATGCCGGAGGGGTAGCTAAGGAGATCGACCACATCCTCGTTAGCACTCGTTGGAGGATCCTCCAGAACTTCAGGGTTTACCGGAGTGCTGAGTTCTTTGGAACAGATCACAGACTTGTTGTTGCTACACTTATGCTTCATGTCAAGTCCAGAAGAATCTCAAGAGGTAACCATACTGTGTTTCATCTTGAGAAACTGAAGGACTTGACATGTGCTCATGAGTATGCGGTGGCAGTCTCGAATCGATTTGATGTGCTCGGTGCTCTCGGGGACCCTGTAGAACTGTGGGATACCTTCAAACGTGAACCTCTACAGACTGCCAAGGAGTGTATTGGGGAGCGCCCGAGGTCAAGGCGTGGTTTTGTCTCGACGGAGACGCTGGAGAAAATCGAGGAGAGTCGCGCTGCCAGGCTGGCTGGGAGCCGGGACCAGCACAGGGCTCTGTCACGCCGGACTAGAACCCTCCTGGGGAGAGACAAGGAGAGGTATGTCAGGAGTCTCGCTGAGGATGTCGAGGGTCATTTGAACGCTAATGACCTCCGACCCGCCTACCGAGCCCTGAAGAAGCTCCGTTCCAAGTCTCCTTCTCGGGCGAGTGCTATTCAAACAGCAGATGGGCGCCTCGTGTCGGACATGCATGGACAGATGGCTCGTTGGGCTGAGTACTTTGGGCAGTTGTTCACGGTGGACCCTCCAACTGAGCAGCCTCACACCACTGGGTTACAGGCAGTGGATGCCGATCCTCCCATTGACGAAACCGCACCCTCTCTTGACGAAGTCAGAGAGGCTGTAGCAAAGTTGAGGGGTGGAAAGGCAGCTGGTGTTTGTAATATCAGTGCAGAGCTCCTCAAAAGCTGGGGGTGAGGCCATGATCCACGGGTTGCATGCTGTCCTGACTGTCGTGTGGCAATCAGGTACCATTCCTCCTGACTGGAAAAGGGGGCTGGTCGTCCCTATCTGGAAAGGGAAAGGGGACCGTCAGGACTGCAACAATTACCGCGGTATTAAGAACATAAGAACATAAGAAAATAAGGAAGCTACAAGAGGCCGCGAGGCCTACACGTGGTAGTTCCTGTCACCTAACACTACCTACATCCACCTTGCATCCCCATCCATGAACCTATCCAGCTCCCCTTTAAAGCTCCCTAATGACTCCGCACTAACTACCTGTCTACTGAGACCATTCCACTCATTCACCACCCTATTTGTGAACCAGTTTTTCCCTATTTCCTTTCTAAATCTACGCTTTTCCAGCTTGAATCCGTTACTTCTTGTTCTACCCTGGTTAAAAGCCGTAAGAACTTTTCCTACCTCTCCTTTATTAAATCCCTTTATCCACTTAAAAACTTCTATCAGATCGCCCCTTACTCTGCGTCTTTCGAGTAAGTGTAATTTTAATAACTTCAATCTCCTCTCATAACTAAAGTTACACATCCCTTGTATCATTTTGGTCATCCTTCTCTGCACTTTTTCTAACAACACTATATCCATCCTGTAATATGGAGACCAAAACTGAACTGCATAGTCTAGGTGAGGCCTGACTAGAGCCAGATAAAGCTTTAGAATAACTTCCGCACTTCTACTTTTAACACTTCTGGTAATGAATCCTAATACTCTATTAGCTCTATTTCTGGCCTCAATACATTGTTTCCTAGGTCGGAGGTCTGGGCTCACCCTCACTCCAAGATCTTTTTCACCTTCTGATCTTTTCAGCGATACATTGCTTATGGTGTATCTATTACCAGGGTTTTTTCTACCAACATTCATAACGCTACATTTATCAATATTAAATTCCATCTGCCATCTGACTGCCCACTCGTTAAGTTTATCTAAGTCTCCCTGCAATATGTTTACGTCAGACTGTGATCCAATAATCCTACCTAACTTAGTATCATCAGCAAACTTGCTGATATCACTGCTAATCCCACTATCCAAGTCGTTGATGTAAATCAAAAATAGTAATGGGCCCAAAACAGACCCTTGTGGAACTCCACTTGTCACCAGTCCCCATTCAGATTTGGAACCATTAATTGTAACCCTTTGTTGCCTATTACGTAGCCAAGCTCTGATCCAATGAAGAACCTTCCCATCTATACCATGAGCCCTAACCTTATTTAAGAGTCGCTCGTGTGGTACTTTGTCAAATGCCTTACTAAAGTCCAGATATATTATATCATAATCCTTATCATTATCTGCCGTCTCATAAACTTTCCTATAAAAACTCAATAAATTGGTGAGACATGACCTACCCTTGGTGAATCCATGTTGTGAATCATTGATCAACTTGAGGTATTACACTGCTCAGCGTACCAGGCAAGGTGCTTGCCCATCTATTGCTGACACGGATTCGCAGCCATCTGGTGAAGCATCAGAGACCTCAGCAGTCTGGGTTCACGCCTGGTAAGTCAACAACGGACCGTATCCTAGCGCTTCGTGTCCTGGTGGAACGCCGACGTGAGTTTCGACAGGGGATGCTTGCAGCCTATGTTGATCTCAAGAAGGCGTTTGACTCAGTGCATCGTGAGTCACTCTGGGATCTTCTGCGACTTCGAGGGATTCCTGCAAGGACTATTGGTTTGATAACTGGTCTGTATTCTGGGACTGAGAGTGCTGTGAAGTGTGGGGCAGGTGTATCCGGCTTCTTTCCTGTGAATACAGGAGTGAGGCAAGGGTGCGTCCTTGCCCCATCACTTTTCAACGCTTGTATGGACTGGGTATTGGACAAGGTTGTAGATCAAAGTGATTGTGGAGCATCCGTCGGCAACACCAAGATCACTGATCTTGTTTTTGCCGATGATGCAGTAATCTTTGCTGAGTCGCTGGAGGTCCTGGTGATGGCTCTCGAGGCGCTGCACGAGGAGGCAAAGCCTTTGGGACTTGAGGTCTCCTGGCTCAAGACCAAGGTCCAGGTGTTTGGAGACTTACTAGACGAAGCAGTACAGTCTGTTCATGCGTGTGGCGAGGACATTGAGATCTTGGAAAGTTTTACATACCTTGGTAGCGCAGTCCATAATGACGGCGGGTCACGTCAAGAAGTCTTACGGCGGATTGGCATAGCCCACGATGTTATGGACTCGCTCAGCGGGAGTATTTGGCGTTGTCGGTACCTGTGCAGGAGGACAAAGATCCGGATCTTCAAGTCGCTTGTGATCCCTGTCTTACTCTATGGTTGTGAGACATGGACACTAAATAGTGACTTGAAGAGACGAATCAATGCCTTTGGTAATAAGTGTCTTCGCAGAATCATGGGGTATCGCTGGGATGATTACGTGTCAAATCAGCGATTGCACCGTGAGACTGAATCGAGGCCTATTACCTGCATAGTCCGTCAGCGCCAACTTCGGCTATATGGGCATGTGGCACGCTACCCTGAAACCAATCCTTCTCATCGGGTTGTATCTGTAAGAGACAATCCGGCGTGGAGGAGGCCAAGGGGGCGCCCACAAGGCTCGTGGCTGGGGCAAGTTGATGTTTCTTGTCGAGAGCTGCTTGGTATGGGAAAGGAGCCTGCATGGGAACTCGCGCGTGGTGACCCCCGGGAGTGGCGTCGTAGGGTGGGCGAGGCGACGCGCCCCCCGGCGTATGCCCCCAATGATTGATATGGTTACGGTCATATCTAACCAGACGGCTCGCACCAAAGTCAGTAAAACGTTTTACTGAATTTGGCGCGCACCCACCTACTTTACCCTTTCCGATTAGCAATGCCCATGTATTGTGCAGTGTTTGAGTGCAAATATATTTTTGTGAAAGGCAGCACAAGTTTTTTTTATCGATTTTCTAAAGAAAATGAATTGGTAAGCCAGTGGTAGAGAGTGGAAGAGAGAGAGAGAGAGATAGATAGAGTAAAAAAAAAAGAGAGAGAGAGAGAGAGAGAGAGAGAGAGAGAGAGAGAGAGAGAGAGAGAGAGAGAGAGAGAGAGAGAGAGAGAGAGAGAGAGAGAGAAAGGCTGAGTCACGAGGAGGTATAAATAAGGCTTTGCGGCCTCTCCACTATCAATCCACCTCCCGCCCTCCACCTCACAACATGAAGGTGGGTGGTTGGTGTCTCCAAATCTCAAAGAACAATGCAGATATCCGACATTCTTTTCAGTGTGAAACACCTTTTTTTTTTAACTTACTTAGGTTACCCATTTTCTTCACTGTTTCATATATACCTTTATGATCTAGTTTACACTTGTCTGCCTGGTCCCTCCCCCACAGGTCACCGTCGCTCTAGGTGTGCTGGCTCTGGCTGGGGCAACTCTTGCCCTCCCCATGCAAGGCTACGGCCACCCCGCCCCTTCCCATAATGTAGGTTCCTCCGTCGCTTTCTTCAGATTATCTTGTCTTGCCGCAAATTCTAATCAAGGTTGACAATCTAAGTTTGTGCACCAATGCCTCTTGCCTTGCCGCCCCTAACACTCCTCCGCCACCCTCAGGAGGTGCCCCGCTACACCTACGACTATGGCGTCAAGGACACCTTCGGCAACGACTTCGGCGCCCAGGAGAGTCGTGATGGCTACAACACCAAGGGCTCCTACTACGTGCAGCTTCCCGACGGCCGCCTGCAGCACGTCAACTACTACGTTAACGGCGACTCTGGCTTCGTGGCAGAGGTCACCTACACGGGGGAGGCCAAGTACCCAGCCTACACACCTGCCCAAGCCTACAAACCTGTGCCGAATTACGGTTAAAATATCTTCCCCCCTTTGCCGTGTTATCCCTCACTCTGGCTGTTCCATACATGACAAATACGACGGACATGTCTTTGCATTTATCTATGCATTCAATTGTAAATATTCTTAGGTCAGTTTATAAATATACTTACGTGAAACCAAACACAATGTATTCTTACGCAAAGCCTTTAGTATTAGGAAGTCTACCCATCAGCCTGGTCCACAAACGACTCTCTGACGCATAACGTATCAAGGTTGAGCGGACGAGGGTAGGTCAGGAGTTCCTACCGTAGATAACACTATAGTCGCCACCTGCACTAATGTCGCCAGATGCCATATATTACAAATTATAGCATCACTACTGATTTGTATGTGCCACTGAAGATGATACACAGTAGTTTATAATCATGACTGTATAATCTACCCTGTTTCAGCGTTGTTTTATGCTTTGTATCTGCAAGTACTTACGGTTTAAAATTTCACTACTCGTTTTTTTTCGGGCGACGACGACGGCGGGAGGACACTCAGAACATAAACACTAGCTGGCGACATTAGTTTGGTCGCCACTCTGGTGATATTTTTGTAATTTGTTCATTTACAGCCATAATATGACACAGATGAAGACACAAAATGACAGACTCTCCAGATAGCCAATTCTAACTTTCCTGAAATCATGGACGTAGAAATGTAAGTATTAACGCCACCACACGTCTGTACATCGAAGAAAACGTTGCCATGGTGACTTTAGTGTTGTCTACGGTAGGTCAGTAGGCTGCGGGGTAAGGTTACGGTCATATCTAACCAGACGGCTCGCACCAAAGTCAGTAAAACGTTTTACTGAATTTGGCGCGCACCCACCTACTTTACCCTTTCCGATTAGCAATGCCCATGTATTGTGCAGTGTTTGAGTGCAAATATATTTTTGTGAAAGGCAGCACAACAAGTTTTTTTTATCGATTTTCTAAAGAAAATGAATTGATAAGCCAGTGGTAGAGAGAGAGAGAGAGAGAGAGAGAGAGAGAGAGAGAGAGAGAGAGAGAGAGAGAGAGAGAGAGAGAGAGAGAGAGAGAGAGAGAGAGAGAGAGAGAGAGAGAGAGAGAGAGTAGAGAGAGGAGAGGTAAAAAAAAAGAGAGAGAGAGAGAGAGAGAGAGAGAGAGAGAGAGAGAGAGAGAGAGAGATAACTAAGTGTTGTGTGATAGACTCGCAACCTACGTACTGTACCTCTTAAGCCGGCCACACACACACCGGCGCGGCGTGTCCGGCCGACGAAAAGGGGCGTGGCTAGAGGCGGCCGGTGTGTGTGTGGGGGTGTTTTTCATCCGGCGGGGCCTGTCGCAGCGGCCGTATGAAAATCAGTCGGCGCTTGAAAATTCCGTGCAGCGCGGCCTGTCGCCTGCGTGTGTGTGGGTGCCTTCCGGCGCGGCCCGCCCCTCGCTTGGCCAGATAATGACTAATTGTACCAGTAATAATTGTATATATGATAATATAGGTATTATATATGACGTATTATATATAGTATGACGTATTATATATAGGTATTATATATGGCTGCACATGCAGCCATCACCAACAAGTCATTTTCGGACAGCGGATTCATGTTGTCACCACGGTGGTCCGACGTGTACTGTATATTTTCATGAGGCGGCCGGTGTGTGTGTGGGTCTCGTCCGGCCACTTTTTGTCGGCCGGACAGGCCGCGCCGGTGTGTGTGTGGCCGGCTTTACAGGAGCAGGGTTGTGAACTTTTGTAGCCCACATTGTCGTACCGAGCCACCAAAATTATCGTATTTTCAGATAGATTATATTATCGTACAACCTTAGCTAAAATAATATAGTCAGTAGATAACTATATACATCATTGAATTCAGCATTCCACATATAAAAATATTTTCTCGTGTCACCAAAATATATAATATCATGACACAAAATTCCATGTAAATATTTTTTTCTCCAAAATAAATGAAATTAAATAAAACAAAAATATATTTAGTACACATATAATGACTCAAAAGAAGCTGAACTCGAGAACTCTACGTAGCTATCATCCTCAAAAGAAAAGAGGAATTCCTGTTCCTCCTCTATTCTTTTATCCCCTGTGTCAGCTGGCGCTTATAATGATAGTGTGTCAGTTGTCATCGACATATCATATCATGTGTAGGGATGAAAGTAACACAATCCGCCTTTTCCCTTACACACTGCGCTGCTAGAAGAGAAGCAAGTATGGTTCCGTTAGAAGTCAGTTTCTTACCCATGTCTTGGTAAGGTTGATCTTGCTAAATACACTCTCACAATCTGCGTTCTAATGCGGCAAGCAGCGGTCCAAATCCATGTCATGCAAAGGACCAAAAGTCAAACTCAAAACTCTCCTCTCTCTCTCTTCTCCCGTCTCCTCTCTCTCTCCTCCTCTCTCTCTCTCTTCTCTCCTCTCTCTCTCCCTCTCTCTCTCTCCTTCTCTTCTCTCTCTCTCTCTCTCTCTCTCTCTCTCTCTCTCTCTCTCTCTTCGCGGAAGTTGACAGCGACAATTTCTTTATTTTTTTGCGGTAACAATTTTTGTGACTATAATGCAATTATATTTGTGAGTCAATTATCGTATTTTCGTGTACGATTCTCAACCAAGCATCGGACATCGTACGGATAGTCAAATTATCGTACAAATACCATAATTATCGTACAGTTCACAACCCTGTACAGGAGGTACCCCGCTACACCTACGACTATACCGTCGCGGACACCTTCGGCAACGACTTCGGCGCCCAGGAGAGCCGTGATGGCTACGACACCATGATACCCTATTACGTGCAGGTGCCCGACGGCCGCCTGCAGCACGTCAACTATATAGTACGTCAATGGCGACTCTGGCTTTGTGGCCAAGGTCACCAACACGGGGGAGGCCCAGTACCCAGCCTACACACCCACTCAAGCTAAAGGCCGTGTCACACGGACACTTTTTCCGACATCTGTTGGTATTTTGATACGATTTGATGACTGATATCGGCATCTCTTGGTAGCAAACGCGGAGTCGCGCATGATCGTCCTCTCTTATCAGTACTGGCATCTTTGTTTACATATTGGAGCAGCAGATGCCATGCAAGACTTCGTGCGAACTACACATTTTAGTGAAATAAAGAGAAATGACCAATCTTGTGTGGTCAAGAGATGTTGTAGCATCTCTATGTGATATGTTTAGGGAAAATTAGTGCTTGTGGGACACCTAAGACCCAACTTATAGCAAGAAAGTATATGCTCTCGTTCTTTTTTCAAGCCAAGAACGAGTCTACTGACGTTTTTTGGCATATAATGTGCCAAAACACACAAATTGAGGCCAATAACAGCCAGACGAAGTCTTTTGCGCGATTCATTGTTTGTTTTGGTCGCGGGTCCCGGAAAATGCCAGTAGAAGATGCTCGTAGCCGAAACACCGTGTGACGAAACGCGCACTTTTTGGCACCAATACGGGGAACAAATGGTAGCAAAATACTAAAAGATGCCGGAAAATATCGCCGGTGTGACACGGCCTTAAAGCCCCGCCCCAGCCTCTGCTCTGCCCCATCCCGCCGTTCCGAGTCATACCTCATCCTGTCTGTTATGTACACAACGAACACGACACAAAAGATTACTCTACAATTATTTATACATTCGCATGTGAGTATTTATGCAGAAAGCTGGCGAATATAGAACGCGAGGACTAAGCTTTGTAGTATATTTGGCACCCGTCCGGGATACAAAAGCAAAAGAGGGGAATACAAGACACAGTTCATCACGCAAGCAGAAGGGGAGAGGAAACAATGACCACCGGTCCCCGGATGTACTGCTTTTGTCTCTACCAACGCAGGTAAGCTCAGGGTTATTAATCATAGCTGGAAGGAATATAGGTGGACATATTAAATGACTAAAAGCGCTAAAACGGGAACAGGAAAAGACCTGCAGATTTGTGGCTTTTTAACATCTGTAACAGGCTATATTTACAGGTGACGTAAACATGACAGATAAAATTTGTCCAGATTGAGTGCTTTCTGGTGATTGCAATTTCTTCTTGTTAAGTTGAAAGTGCGAGTGCGGCTATTGAGCTATTCTCAGTGCGGCTGAGAGCGAGAAATATAAGTGGCAAACCAGATGGTGAGCCAGAAAAAGTGAATGCTTTGTGTCTGTGTGTGTGTGTGTGTGTGTGTGTGAGAGAGAGAGAGAGAGAGAGAGAGAGAGAGAGAGAGAGAGAGAGAGAGAGAGAGAGAGAGAGGAGAAGAGAGAGAGAGAGAGAGAGAGAGAGACTCATAGACGAGCACACACACGCGCACACGGTTTTGTGATATATATATATATATATATATTTTAAATAGAGAAAGAATAAAAGAGAGAGAGAGAGAAAAGAGAGAGAGAGAGAGAGAGAGAGAGAGAGAGAGAGAGAGAGAGAGAGAGAGAGAGAGAGAGAGAGAGAGAGAGAGAGAGAGAGAGAGAGAGAGAGAGAGAGAGAGAGAGAGAGAGAGAGAGTATATACGGGCAGGAAATTTTCTCTGAGACAGTTCTCGTTAAAAGTGATAGCTAGTTCAGCGTTTATTATCTTTTTAAAGATATTTTCTCTTTGTCTTAAGAGTGTCTTATTCTCTTTTGTAATCACTTGTATGACTTCGCCGTAGCTTGTCATTTTGCTGTATCACGATTTCGGGTCTAAGAACCCTTCTTCAGCAGCATGTGGAAGATGTTTTCTCCTCAAGTGTCCTGGTTTCCTCAGGAGAGAGAGAGAGAGAGAGAGAGAGAGAGAGAGAGAGAGAGAGAGAGAGAGAGAGAGAGAGAGAGAGAGAGAGAGAGAGAGAGAGAGAGAGAGAGAGAGAGAGAGAGAGAGAGAGAGAGAGACTCATATAGACGCGCACACACACACGCGCACAAACACATAAACACTAAAACAAACACAAACACACGATTAAATAAAGTTATTTCCTCTTAATTTAGGACGGAAGTAGTTAGAGGTAATTGGAAGTGGATTACGAGAGAGAGAGAGAGAGAGAGAGAGAGAGAGAGAGAGAGAGAGAGAGAGAGAGAGAGAGAGAGAGAGAGAGAGAGAGAGAGAGAGAACATAAGAAAATAAGGACGCTACAAAAGGCCGTGAGACCTACTCGAGGTAGTTCCTGTAGCTACACGGGGTAGTTCCTGTAAAGAGAGAGAGAGAAAGAGAGAAAGTGAGTAAATTTAATACATATAAAATTGTAACGTGTTATTGTGAGTGCAGTAACGAAAACGAGAGTGTAGGAGGGATGGAAGAGGAGTGAAGGAGAGGAGGAGAGTAACAGCTGTGGGTGTGACAGGTTGGTAGGTAGTAGCCTCAGGGAAGACACCTCCGGGCGGTGACTGGTGAGAGGATGAAGGAGATAAAGAGGAGGAGGAATACATAGGAATACATAGGAAGAACAGAAACCAGGAGACTTATTGGTATATAATGAGGGTATATGCTGAACTACTACATACTTCTTTCGAACTACATATAAGAGAACAGTTAGAAGAGGATACCATGCCCCTAAAGAGGAAAGGAACATGGGAGTTTGATAGTAAAAAATGAGAGGAATGTAGTATGTTAACTAAAACAACCACTAACGCTAATCAATCAGGGGGATGTTAATAATATAAATAGCGGGGCGATATCAAAACCCATTTATTTTACAGTACGCGTCTAGTTTGTTTTTAAATGTAGTTATTGTCGTTTCCGTGGAGTAGTGGGTAAAGCACCTAGCTACGAATATGTGAGCCCTGGTTCGAATCCGGGCCAGGGCAATCGGCGGCCAACTTCCCCCCTCCCCAGCTGTTCACCCATCATTTCGGGGTGGGATGAAAAATGGGTACCTAGGGAAACCTGGGGAAGGTAAATGTGGTAACCTGGATGTCACACT
>JACEEZ010007362.1:26344-93844 GCA_016584305.1 Chionoecetes opilio | reverse complement strand
AAAATTTTGTGCTAGCATTTACAATGTCATTAATATATATAAGAAAAAGAATCAGACCTAAAACAGAGCCTTGTGGTACACCTTTATATATGGATTCAAATGGAGAGTAAATCTGATTACAATATACACTCTGTTTTCTGTCACTGAGATAAATCTGAAATAATTTCAATGGTACACCTCTTATTCCTAAGTAAGGAATAAGGAATTTGTGAAGTAAAATTTTGTGATCTAAGTGCTTTTGATAAATCCATGAATACACCAATAACATATAGTTTTTCTTCCAAACATGTGTACACATTGTTGACAAACTAGTATTGCAGACTCAGTAGAATGCTGTGCTCTGAAGCCATGCTGGTGTTCAGTCAAAAGATTGCTTTATTCAAGGTAATTGATTAGGAGAGAGGAAATCATTTTTTCAAAAATCTTATTAAATGCGGGAAGGATGGAAATGGGGCGATAATTATTTAAGTCACTTCTGTCACCTGACTTGAAAAAGGAATTACTTTGCCTTTTTTTAATTGGTCTGGAAAGATACTAGTTTTTAATGAAAGGTTTATTAAATAGGTCAGAGGAGTAGATATTAAAGATGAGGCGTGCTTTAGTATTTTGGGAGATATGTCATCATACCCAGGCGTATCTGATTTCAGCGTGTTGAGGACTTTTTCAACGTGAGTTTTATTGGTAGGAGCCAAATACATTGAAAAACTTGGTGAATTTTTTTGATATTTTTTAAAGTCAAATTCGTCTTCATTAATCGTGGAACTATTTATTAGAAAATGTTCATAAAATTTCATGGATGTATCAGAGCAAGGTGGGTTTAATTATATAGTACATTTATTGTAACTGTCTGTTCTGCCCATCAAAGAATTTATTGTTTTCCACTGTCTTTTGGGGTTTCCTTGGTTTTCCTGAAATTGATTTTTGTAATACAAGTTTTTTGCTGTTCGTAAAATTGATATACATTTATTTCTATACTGTCTGTAAGTATCTCTATAGGTTAATGGCCATTTTCTAACTAGTCTTTCTAATCTGTGTTTTTCTTTTATGCTGGTTTTTAGAGCTGGAGTGATAAATGGGCTAATTTCACTCTTTTTATTCAAACGAATCCTTTTAATGGGAAAATGTTTTTGAAATAATTTATAAAATTCATTGTAGAATAAATCATAAGCCTCGTTAGAACATGTTGAGTTAAATACAAAATTCCAATCGAAAAGAGCAAGATGACTGGTGAAATGTTCCATTGAAACTGTAGTAATTAATCTTTTATAAATAAGCCGAGGTTCTTGTTTTGTATGTTCAAGTTTAAATTGAGACAATGTAGGAAAATTATCAGAAATGTCTGTTTGAATTATATAGTTACCAATATTTTCCAACTTCCAGCTGTGATGACCATATGTTTTTTTTTTTTTTTTTTTTTTTTTTTATAGCGCCTGTAGGCAGTGGTGACCCAGGGCTCGGATGGTAGGCTCTGGAGGTTCACTTGAGGGCTGTGATGGTTGGTCCTCGCCCGTTGGTGGCGCAGGCAGGTTTCTTATAGTGACGCCTGTGAGGCTCATGCCGCCCCCCTGTGTCCTCCGATGCACTCGCAGTCGAAGGTAGAGTTGATAGGCAGGGCATGTGGGTGTTCTTAGGCCACTCGACGTGCAGAAAGGTTTTGGGTTTCTTCGGGGATCGAACTCGGGTCACCGAGAACGCCAGTCGGAGACTCTAACCGCTCCGCTACCGCCTCCCCTGTGGTCTATGTGGTCTATGAGTGTTGTTGAAGTGCTGGTAACTCGGGTTGGTTTGGTTATTAAAGGAAAAAGCGAGAAAGAAAGCATTAGATTGATGAATTCAAAGACATTGTTTGCATTACTTTTCAATAAATTCAGATTGAAGTCTCCAAAAATATAAATACCTTGATATTTTTTATCATACACTGAAGAAAGAATGTCAGTCATTACCTTATGAAAACTATTGAAATTACCATTTGGAGGTCTATAAATGCACAAAAATAAATATTTCCTAGTTATAATTGAAGTCTCAACACCTATGGATTCGATATGAGAGTCTGAAATGGTGAATTGATTTTGCACAGATGAGTCATACACATTGGACACATAAATAGCAACACCACCACCGTGAATGTTTCTGAGGTTCGTATACATGTAGTAACCAGGAAGTTCATGCAGTGAGCAGAGGTGAGGATCTAGCCTAATTTCTGTAAAGCCAAGAACATTAATTTTGATATGAGTATTATGCATAATTGTATCCTTGAAATACTGAAGATTCTTTGGAATGGATCGTATATTCATATTAAATAATGTAAAAGTGTTGTTACTGAGTGAAGAAATGTCATCAGGAAAAATATAATCAGACTTCGGAACATTAATTAACCTATTGTGTTGGTGAAAAATTCATTTGCATCTAAATCTTTGTTATAGTTGTCATCATCTATAGCGAAAGGGTTATATTCTAAGTTGCTGAAACTATTTACGTTGCAAAGGTATACAGGAGTGTGAAGAATAGCGTATAGTGAGTAATACATCACTTAATGTTGCAAAAGTAATACATTGCACAATGATTCCTTAATTACGTGTGTGTGTGTGTGTGTGTATGTGTGTGTGTGTGTGTGTGTGTGTGTGTGTGTGTGTGTGTGTGTGTGTTGTGTGTGTGTGTGTGTGTGTGTGTGTGTGTGTTGAATCTATTGAAGGGATATCACGTCAATACACATATACGTACATACACTAATTCACACACACACACGCACACACATGAATACACTCACTCATACACACACACACACACACATCCACACACACACACAACACACACATACACACACACACATCCACACACACACACATACACACACACACACATACACACACACACACACACACACATACACACACACACACACATACCCACACCGAGCTATGGTTACATACACAAACATATAGACAAATAAACAAGGAAACAAACATTTAGGATGTTGTATAACCCACGATTGGGATGCGGGGAGGAATGGGAGATAATGGAGAATTAAGGGGGGGGAGGAGGAGGCGGGGAGGAGGAAGAGGAGCAGGTGGGAACAAATTGCAGTTATGAAACCGTGTGAACCCACCACCTTCCCCTCACCTATAAACACACACACCACGGACGAGAGAGAGAGAGAGAGAGAGAGAGAGAGAGAGAGAGAGAGAGAGAGAGAGAGAGAGAGAGAGAGAAGAGAGAGAGAGAGAGAGAGAGAGAGAGAGAGAGAGAGAGAGAGAGAGAGAGAGAGAGAGAGAGAGAGAGAGAGAGAGGAGAGAGAGAAAACCATCCCACACCCACGCAGCTCCTGATACCATATTGCAACACGCACACACACACACATGAACACACACACACACACACACACACACACACACACACACACACACACACACACAGTCACACACACACACACACACACACACACACACACACACACACACACACACACACACACACACACACACACACACACACACACATACTCACACACACACACACACTCTCTCACACACACATATTCATCAACAAGCGTCTGTCTGTCACTCGGGTGCCGTTCCCATGCAGCGGCGCTAATTACAAGTAGCAGCCGGAAGGTGGTAGCGGGTCATGTCGCTGGTATTGTGTTTGTAATGATTAGCTTGTTCAATGGTATTTGCCCCTTCTCCTTTTCTTATTTCTCCTCCTTAGTCTTTTTCTCAATTTTTTCCCCCTCCTTTCCTGTCATACATCCAGTCTCAGTATTAACTTATATTTTCCGTATTTACGATCTTATTCTTCACTACTCAATCATCTACATTCTCTCCATCAACGCTCATATCAGCTTTAAATATATTATATCCCACTTTGGGTATAGAATGTTTTGAATTTACAAGAGAGACGGAGGACGGTATGCTTAACCTCAATCACGAGACGCGATTGATACTTCTGACTTTATGAGAAATTATTAAAATGAATGAGAAAAGAGTAAGTGGTGATTTAATTGCAGCATGGGTTGCTCACAGAAGACAATTGGCAAGTGTAGCGTCATAGGGAAGCAGTTGTTTATGTCTAAATCATAGTATATGACATTGTGGAACGCTTTCAAATTAGACTGATAAAATTTTTAGAAAAATCATTGACGATAGCAAAAAAAACACGATCACGTAATTCAGTCTTATCGTCCTCTCCTCATTACTTCAATCGTCAATAAGGAGCTTTATGAAGACTACATATTTTGGGAAAATACATTTTATTATATTCTTTTAAAAAGATATACTGCCTTTCAAAGGTGATCTCTCTCTCTCTCTTTCTCTCTCTCTCTCTCTCTCTCTCTCTCTCTCTCTCTCTCTCTCTCTCTCTCTCTCTCCTCTCTCTCTCTCTCTCTCTCTCCCTCTCCTCTCTCTCTCCTCTCTCCTCATCTCTCTCTTCTCTTCCTCTCTTTCTCCTCTCCTCTCGTCTCTCTCTCTCCTCTCTCACCTCCTTCCTCGCACATTCCCTCCCTCTGTCCTTCTCTCCATAACTTCAGATATGATGGATTTCCTGCCGCTCACACCCGTCGGAGGAAAAATAATGTCCGCTTTGGAAGGCTACTAGGACTTGGGTGTATTAGGGGTGTATTGTGGCTGTGATGGTGTGGGTGTGTGCGCTGTGTCCTATTACAGATTATCCCGGTGGTATATTTTGACGTTGACGTGATGGATATGTGACTTAAACTACATAAGAATAAGAACATAAGAAAATAAGTAATCTACAAGAGGCCGTGAGACCTACACGAGGTAGTTCCTGTTACCTACATCCACCTCTCTTCCCCATCCATGAATTTATCTAGACTCGTTTTAAATATCCCTCCCTATTGACTCCGGACTGACCACCTGACGACTGAGTCCATTCCAATCATTCACCACCCTATTTGTGAACCAGTTTTTCCCTATTTCATATTTAAATTCACGCTTTTCCAGCTTGAATCCGTTAATTCTTGTTCTACCCCGCTTACTAGCCGTAAGAACATTTTCTACATCTCCTATATTGTATCCGCTTAACCACTTAAAAACTTTTATTAATTGTTGGTATGAAGATGGATTTCGGAAGGAGGAGGAAGCTGGTGATGCGGAGGAGGAGAGACGATACAGACAAGTATACCGATAGGAAATGCAGACGATCCAATCAGGACAAATTATAGGAGAAGTAAATGACATAAATTTGAATCGAACGAAGGTGAAAAATGGGAAGTGATTGTGTACATAAAGGGAAGGAAAATATTATAAAAAACCCGAAGAGGGATGGGAGAAGACATATTAATAATAAAGATGAAATTAAAACATGAAATGAATGGATGGGAATGCGAGGGAAAGAAAAAATGAGTTGAAAGACAGGAAGTAGAAGACGTAGAGGAGTGGGTGGGTGGGTGGTTGGGTGGGTATGGGCCATGGTAGTGTATTAGTGCCTCTGATGGGGGTGGTAAAACTAGTATTGGGGAGGTGGGAGGGGGCACAAGTAAGCACTGAATCCCCTCGGGGCTGATGTGGGGCATATAAAAGCAACCGGTGACCCTCTGTTGACTCAGTCTATCTCACGCCTCCACCACCACCACCACCACAATGAAGGTACAGAACATCATCTTTAACTTTAAAACCATAAACATAGTAAACGCCCAAAACCCACACATCAACAAACCATGATCAACGCCACTCCATATAAGCCTATCACCCACATCCCATCACCACCCCCATAGTGTCAGCCCGTAACATGTCATGCGTGCGGCGATAAAATGCAGGATAGAAACTCGTAAAAAGTGTTACCCTTTGTTTCTTTCCCCTTCTGTGTCTGACCTTCCTCGTGGGACTCGTGCCTCAGGGGCTCCCTGCAAACCTACTCTGCAGTTGGCGCAGACCTACCCGGGGGCAGTCCCAGACCCGCCCCCCGAAACTCCCCTGACGCTGCTGCTCAGCTTAAAAGCTCTTCCATTTCGCTCTCCGACCCCAAAAGTCCCGGGAACCTAATCACTTCAAGTGACGCAACTTTGCCCCCCTTTTCGTCGCCTTTTTTTGGTTTAAACCCGTAGCCAAAACCCCCACCCCCCACCACCACCCCACCATCGACGATTTTGCAGTTTCCTCTTTCGCCCGTGCCCACCGCCCCAGCCCGGCCCCGTCCGGCTCAACCCTCACGGATACTCGCCGCATTTTGGGCAGAGCGGGGAATAGGGCCGCTGCCAGGGGTGGATCTCATAAAGAGAACCCAGTACTTTTGGAAAGAGGATGAACTACGGACTCCTCAAAAGTGAAGTGGGGATCGCAAAACCCACCCTGGTAAATCCAATAACCTGTGCTCCCCCCTAAGCCAGCAAGCCTTGTTCAAACCCAGCCCTCTCGCCCCCACAATCCCCCCCTCTAAGCGAAGCGATTGCGTGTGGTGAAGCTGAGGCCCTGTTCTCAAAGACGCGGGGCATCCGGGGACCTCAAACTGATGCCTTACAATCCTCTTTCGTGAGCCACCGCCCGCCCGGACCCGGGTTCCACCCTCTCAGTCGGTTCTCACACCCCCCCCCCCGACGCCCACCCAGCTACGAGTCGCCCTTTCCCTCCCCTCTCCCCCCTTTCCCCCCCGACCACTCGCTTCTCAGACCACTTCCATCAACGGATTCCCTGTCCTTCGCGCCTCCCCAAAAGACGCCGGGGCAGGATATTAACCACAACTCCAGCCAAAGATTTGCATGCTTCTATTTCACATAACCTCAAAATCCAACATTCCCCCGGGGACAACGTGTCTTTGGTCTGAACCACAAAAAAATTTCGGCCATTTTTTTTGTAGCTACCGTTCCAAAAGCCAGGTTTTCCCAAAACACGACCGAACCCCAACCACTCCGCCGCCACATCCGGCCCTTTACGCCAAGCCCCCAAGACGGGGTTGCGTTGCTTGGCGCCTACATCCTGCCCGACGCCCACACAACCCAAAGGCCCAAAAGGTTGGAATGTTTGTATCGATCTGTCCACACCATACCCCAAAACCCCAAAAACACACACACACCAACACGGTACACGTGTGTGTGGTTAGAAAACCTGGGTTTCAAAACTGAGAATCCCGGGTTCGATCCCCGGCTGGGGCGGAGAAAGATAAACGGTTTCCTTTAAAACCAAAACCCCCGTCCCCCCCAGCAGTGAATGGTTTCCCGGTATACGGTATAGAAGATCCGCCGGAGGGTTTAATCCACGCATGCCATAATTTGGTGTTTTTAAAATCAACATAACCTTACCTTTTAAACCTACCTACCTAACCTAACCTAACTAATTTACTAACATAAAATAGCCAAAAATCCCCCCCAGAGTGGGATATTTGGCCCGGTAAAGCCCGCGTCGTCGGTTTTGGGTTTTACATCCCCCCTTCCCTAAGTAGGTTTTTTTTCATCGTCTTAACCCCCCCCAAAAACAAGTTTAAAAACATTTTATCAGGGTTTTTCTTTACTTGTACTTCTTTGCCCCAAAAGAGCTTCCCCTTTAACTAAAAGTTTTGAAATGCCTTTATTACTTCTCCCTTTTTTTCTATCTTAGATTTTTTTCATGATTTGTTTGATTTTCTCTGTCAAGTCTTGCAATTTGTCATTTATGTTGTTTCTTTTCCTTTTTATTTCCATTTATTCAAATGTCTTTCTTACTGTGACTGCGCCTTGCTCCATGGAGCATTCGTGGGGAATGAGTTAGCTAATTATTTTTTTATTTTTTTTGTTCTTGACATATTGCTCTTTTTCGATCCTTGGAGTAAAATTTTAACAATTCCCTTACCTTATTAACACACAAACACACCACACACACCACACACAACACAACACCCACACACACACCACACACTCTCGCTTACCTCCTTCTCTCTCTCTCTCCCTCAATAATACAGAGCCCCGTCTACCCCCAGGTACCCCCCTACACAACCTTTCCCGCTGTTCATACTCCCCCCACCCCAACCCACCCCACCACTATCCCACGTCTCACACCGCCTCCACCCCCGACCTTCCCCCGCCCAAGACCGCTACGACGTGGGCTGGCGGTGCGGGTGACTATACGGCACCACTTCAAACCCGTATGAGACCGGCGAGAGGGCGCACTCGGGTTCCTACTCAGTTTTACTTCCCCACGGCCGCCTTCAACTGTAATTATTTCTGGACGGGAAAACGGGCTACGTTTGCTGAGGGGTTCCCCCCCCCCGGGGATAAAGGGATAGGGGCAAGGTCGGTGTCCACTCCAACTATGCGCAAGGTTAAGGCGGGGTTTTAAAATGAAGGGAAAAAGGTTTTTATACGTATTTAATGGGGTGGATTTTCTGAAGCTATACTGGGGGTGCGTGTTATACTATATATGCATGTATTTATAATTAGTCTTTGGGTTTATGTTGGTGGGAGTAAACGATTTAATCTGGCAAAGGGGGCTATGTTCTTGTGTTTTCTTCTTAAGGGAAAAACAGAGGGGCGTCGGGAAAAAGGGTTTTGGTTTATATATACATTTCTTTTCTTTAAGGGCGTTCGGTATAATGATTTATGTATTAAGATAAATGAGATGAGATTTTTTTTACATATATTTTTTTAAACTATTACCTTGTAAACGGATCCACTGGCATAATTTTTGTTTTATTTTTCCTTCTTTTTTTTTCTATTTGTTTCCGAGCGAATCTATTCGCGTTAAATATATTCGTTAGATTTTTTAGGGTTTTTTTTTTTATCAAACCACACACACACACACACCCCCACACACACACACACACACACACCCCCCACACCCCAAACACCCCACAACACACCACCAAAAACACACACACCCCAAAACACACTAACATCACAAAGCAAGGGCAAAGGGAAAATTTCATTCTCAAAATTTTTTCACATTAATTAGCGTAAAAAACAGTTCAGCAATTTAAGAGGTACACATGGCTGAATAGTTCCTCCATCAAAAAAACACAAAATAAAAAAGCTGATGTAGGTCGTGAGACACAAATGGTATTCCCTTACCTACCCACCTTAACTACCTAATCCACTTTTCATCCCCACCATAATTGCCCCCTCCTTTTATTACTCCTATTTACCCGCACAAATAAACCGATACTGGGCATTCCAAACATTTACCACCCTTTTGTAACCCCGTTTGTCGCTGTTTTTTTTTAAAATTTACGTTTTACTAGTTTAATCCATTACTTTCTTATTTTTCCCGGGTTTTCTAGCTGAATAACGTTCCCCCTTTCTTTCCCCCATCCCTTTAAACCCCCTTAAAAATTTATCGATCGCTTCCTTCCCCAGCCTCCGGGGAGTGTAAAATTTTTAAAAACTTCATCTCCTATCATAATAAGTCACGCATCCCCCCAAATCATTTTATTCATCCCTTTTCTGGGCTGATTTTTATAACTAGTCCATCCTTAATTTCGGGGGCCAAAAATAACCACATTGTTAGTGAGGGCTGCTAAGCCTAGTAAAATTTGAATATTCACACTTCTACTTTTTAAAAAATTCAATGAATCATAAAACTCTATAAACTCATTTCCTTTCTCAATCATTGTTTCCTAGGAAAAGGGCTGAGCTTACCGGCACACCCCTTTTTTTCCCCTTCTGATTTTTCATGATAAAATTGCGTATAATGTACCTTTTACTCGGATTTTCTCTACCAACATTAATTACGCGACACTTGTCCACTTGTACACTTAAATTCCATCTGCCACCTGACTACCCACTCGTTTAACTTATCTAAGTCTCCCTGCAATCCGTTTACATCAAACTGGGATCTAAAAAACCTTCCTATCTTAGTATCATCAGCAAACTTGCTGATATCACTGCAAATCCCACTATCTCTATCCCGGTCAGGCCCCCAATTGGGGAGGCGGTGGCCGTATGGTTAGCGTCTTGGAGTGATGAGTTCAATGTTCCGCGTTTGAATCCTGCCGGGGGCAACTCTTTCGACCTTCCTTAATGCGGTCGACAAGAGCCTGGTAGGGGAGCAGAAGGTCCCGAGTCCCACCAAGGAGCAACTGTCAAATCCATCGTCAAGTGACTGAAGAAACCCACATGCAGCATACCTGTTATTTCGACTGCGATTGCGGCGGTGGAGACATCAGGTGGCAGCATGATCCTGACTGATGATCCAAACATCACAGAAAACGAGAACTTCACCTAAGATTACAGGTGTCACTATTAAAATCCAGCCTGCGCTACCAACGGGCGAGAGCGACCGACATCACGACTCTCCAGAATGTGCAGGGCCATCCATCTGCAGCCCTCAAGAGAAAAATAGCCTACAGGCGCTATAGGGTCCAACGTAAAAAAAAAAATCTAAGTCTTTGATGTAAATCATATATAGTAATGGTCTCAAAACAGACCCCTGTGGAACCCCACTTGTTACCTGCCCCCATTCTTATTTAGACCCATCAATAATAACCCTTTGCTGCCTATCACTTAGCCAAAGTCTAATTCAACGAAGAACCTTCCCATTTATTCCATATGCCTAAACCTTATTTAAGAGTCTCTCATGCCGTATCTTGTTGAATGCCTTACTAAACTCCAAGTATACAATATCATAATCCTCATCGTTATCTGCTGCTTATAAACCTTCCTATAAAAACTCAATAAAATGGTAAGACATGATATACCCTTTGTGAACCCATGTTGTGAATCCTTTACCAAACTATACTTTTCTAAATGCTCGCTAATGTCTTTTGCAATAACATATTATAATAATAGTTTACCTACTACTGAAGTCAGACTAATGGGTCGATAAATTGACATTACTCCTCTTTCACTCTTCTTCAAAATGGGAACTACATCGCCTTTCCTCCACATTAACGGCACTTCCGTTAATCAACCGATTTCCTAAATATTTGCACTAACGATTCACTAACAACCTCTTTTCATCCGGTCCTGGTGACTTATACTTCTTCATTCTATCTATACCCTCTTTCACCATATCCTTAGTTATCACCATATCTTTTAGTTTCTCGTCGGCATCACCTCTAAACATCTGTTCACAATCAGGTACCATCTGCGTGTCCTCCTGAGTAAAAACACTTATGAAATAATTATTCAAAATTTTACACATATCATCCAGACTGATAGAGGCTGAGACTGGTCTGGCTGATATATGTGTAAAATTGATGATGTGACAGCTGATTACATCACCAGAAGTGATGATATCACCAAACATACAATGTCCATCTGACTAATTTTTAACGAACCTACTAATTCTCTGGTCTTTGTTTTATAGAGTTGAAAAAATCCCTTAGGGTTGGCTTTTGCCTGGCCAGCAATTTTAATCTCATAGTTATTCTTTGTTGTACTTGTTTACTTTTTGACTGTCCTAGTCATAACATTATACTAGCTGATCTTTGCTCACCTGTCCTGCCTTAACTATCTTGTACATGTTCCTTTTTAGTCCTATGTTGTGTTTTGTATTCCTGCAGTCATCCATTTGGGATCGTTTTTCCTGGATTTTATAGCCCTATAAGGAGCATACTTTTTCTGACCTGCAATTGAATTGATAAAAAAAAATGTATAAGCCACATTATCACTGATCTCACTGACTCCAACCTCTGCCCTGACATCAGACCTCGCCTCACCTACCATCCGACCCCAGTTGTTCACTTCCAGGTGTCTTCTTAATCCTGTATAATTAGCCCTTCTGAAGTTACTATATGCAGCTACAGGTACTATATGCATATTAACAGTTCTAGAACCTATTTCCCATTTTAAGCAAAATCTAATTTCATAATGATCACTATAATGATCTAACTGATCTCTAACTTCAATAACCGTAACTAAATCTTCCCTGTTTGTAAGTAATACATCTAGAATATTGTCTATCCTAATTGGCTTCTTGATTCCTTGCTTTCTAAAGTTATCCTGAACTAGTTTTAGCAAGTCATCCACGTAATTATCTCCTACAATTAAATCCCAGTCAATGTTCCTAAGATTAAAATCTCCTACCAGACATAACCGATTATATCTACAAGCCTTGCTTATTAGTTGGGTCATGTTCGGAAGTTCCGTTACCGTGGAGAGCAAAGGCTCGTTTCGCAATGGTTTTTGTCATCTTTGAAGGTAAAATAAAAAAATAGCCCCCATGTCCCTCTGAATAGTGTGGGCTAACTCCGTGAGGGTGCCCTGTTCAAAATCGCCGCCCTCAATTTTTGGTAAAATGTAAGAAAGAAAAATATATTTATGCCTGTTAGGGCATGTCTTACATCATTTAGGGTTTTTTGGGGGTCGAGGAAATAATTTGTGATGGTATTTTACATATTTGATGAGCTTTGGGGCAAAACAAATCCAAGATGGCCGCCTTCAATGTATTTATTTATACTAATTTTGGTTGCAACATAATATGGATTGTATTACATAGTTATATGACTTTCCCCACATACATAGGCCAAAGATTGTAGTTATAATCCTATATTTTATGGTAAATGACATTAAAAAGTCATCATAGATACAAACATCAAACACATCATCCACACAATCAAATATTGCTGCCATTTTCATTTGACATATATCTAACCATGTTTATGTTAATGCTATTATATCAAAATCTTCTTCTTTAGCTCTGCTTTACCTCTCAGTAAATCTATCTTGTTTAAAATACTCCTACAATTTGTATAGTAAATCTTTAAGCTACTCTTCTTCATCTTGTCAATTTTCCCAATAGCTGTAACTAACCCCTTCCCTTCTCTCTTCTTACAACTCCCTTTAGTTCCCTGCCTTCTAAAAAAATATATAGTTTCACTGGTCTCCTTTCCTCTGACCCCAGTGTCCATTCCTCGGCTGCCTATCTTAAAAAAACCTGCAAGGCACCTACTTCCCGTTCATGGGATTCAGAAAAGATCTGAACCCTTCTCCGTCAAAGGTGCACCCCATTCCTGTGGTAGAGGCTGTCCTGTCCGAAAAAGTGGTCCCAGCTATCGACAAAGGCCCATCCATTGGTTTTGTAATAAAGAGTCAGCTTGCAATTCAGAGCAATCGTCCTGTAGTACCACACGTCATCAACAGGGCGCCTCGGAAGGACACCACACGCCACAGGAACCCCACCCCTGTCCCTAACCTAACCTAACCTAAAGCCTCCTTGAACCGCCGCAGCAGTTCTTCACTCCTTAAACGATCAATGTCTTTTCCTCCCGCACTAAGGCAAACGATGGGTTTGATCCCTTCGCCTGCCTTGCTTGCCTCAATCCTATCACTAACATTACCTATCACCACCCCTGGGAAACGCTTCCTACGCTTCTTATCTCTGTCACAAAAAGCCCTATCCAGGAATCTAACCTGACTGTCCCCAACAACCAAGATTTTCCCTTCGGGTAGGGATGTATCGTCTACCCTTTTGTCCTTTCCCTCCTCCTGCAGTCCCGGGAGAACCTGAAAGGAATTCGTGCACTCTATCTGGTCATGGATGTCCTTCCTCAGCTTCAAACGAGACCATCTTTGTTATACTACTTTCCACCCACCATCTTCAGGTGCCTTACTTGATAAGCCACCTTCAGGTACCTTACTAGGTATACCGCCTTCAGGTGCCCCACTAGGTAAGCCACCTGAACTAAGAACTCAACTTTTAAGAGCTCGAATTTCTTTCTCTTGGTTCTTCGCTACACTCTGTGTTGAAAGCAGGTATCACCTTATCCACGTAATCCAGGGATAAGTGAAAGTCCTTAGGAAGCTTCGTAGATTCTTATTTCTTATTCTTCTAAGGGATACAGGAGTGGGCCACAGCATGTGAGGCTTCAGTATGACTTGATTCTTACGCTGCCTCTCTGCTACTCTACGGCAGCGAACTATATTCGCTGCCAGACGTGAAGTCTTATATTGTCGTACGCTATACATACATAATAATATATATTCCTACGGACATGCTAACAGTGGAATATTTCCCTATCCTACACACTCTTCAATTCTGCGACCT
This sequence comes from Chionoecetes opilio, assembly GCA_016584305.1. Classification (NCBI taxonomy): domain Eukaryota; kingdom Metazoa; phylum Arthropoda; class Malacostraca; order Decapoda; family Majidae; genus Chionoecetes; species Chionoecetes opilio. Next base: position 79,940 of record JACEEZ010007362.1, on the reverse strand, counting down.
CTTTAAGGACTGATTCCAGAACTCCACTATATCCTGCACTGTGCTGCTCACGCACACTCACCAAGCTCACTCCCTGCACCACATCCACTCCCTCGGCCACCACTCCGATTTCCACTACCCCACTCATCCTCTCATCCTCATTCCCTCCACCACTTAATGACATATATGAACGAACACTATAAAATAACATTATTTCACTACCTAGCAACTCACACAGCGGCTGCACCAAACTCGTGTGCGTTTGGGAAAAGTGCATCCCAGCCCCTCAGGAGCACTCTCAGCTCCCTCATTTGTATCGTCCTCACACGAAACCCGCATATCGCTCTCACTCTCCACAACACTCGAACTCAACATCCCTTCTCTTTCCAACTCCACTCAACTCCAAACACTCAAAAGTTCAAAACACCCTCACTCAAATCTACTCCACAATTTCTACCACACAACAACAACAGTGACGCAACCATGATCCCCTAGAACACTAAAAAGACTGGCGACTGAGAGAAAGAGAGCGACTGGTGGAGCACGACCTATCCCAGTGAAGGCGGGAGAGCGACAGAATACCTGACAGTTGATACACCCTGAACACCTATGGCTGATTAACGATTGATAGGAGTATCTGGCGGGCCTCATGCACACCTGGTGAAGCCCCCCCAGAATACCGACCAAATCAACAGAACAGATGTGTGAATAAGTGTGTGTGAGATTAGGGGGAGGGGGGGGGAGTAGGTAAAGTGTTGAAATATATAAATGTACACACACACACACACACACACACACACATACACCACAGACACACACCGATGGTCAAGATATCCGCCACGATGGTCCAGTATATATAGATGGAGCGTTGGCGCGCCATTCTGTGTTTAGCCAGTTCGAATCCTGACTCGCACCCGGGGATTTGTAACTGTCAAATTCGAGTGGTTACAGTCCCCCTTGAGCAAGGATATAGGGGTTTGTGGTATGTAAGGTCCCAGCATTACCCTAAGATCATTCATATTGAGCTCAAAGCTCGCTACGGGAGGGTGAAACTGGCGATCGCCAGTCCGGCTCGCGTGGACAAGACCATGGGTGAATGACACAATCAGTACGTATACTCTGTTCAAGAACGCTAGAGCCACACGCACCTCCCCAGAGGTGGAGCTTGTCAGGCCCTGGTTCCCTCTTGATTGGGGGATGGCGTGATGGGAGGTTTAGCGTCAAAATGTACACTAAATAAACTCATCTCCACCCCTCACTCAGGCATCGGTCTGCCCTCCCATATGCCCCTGTTAATCCCTTAATTGTGACTTTGACTCACGTCAAGCACACACACACACACACACACACACACACACACACACACACACACACACACACACACACACACACACACACACACCACACACACACACACACACACACACACCACACACACACACACACACACACACGTACGGCCAGAAAAAAGTTATATAAATAACAGAAAAAATAATATTATATATCTCTACTTAATGACCTCGCTCCCCTAATTATTCGTCATTTTTTAAAGCTTATGATGGATTATGACATCAGGAAGAGGAGGAAGGAGAAACATCATTGAATCATTGTTCTCTCTCTCTCTCTCTCTCTCTCTCTCTCTCTCTCTCTCTCTCTCTCTCTCTCTCTCTTCTCTGTCTCTCTCTCTCTCTCTCTCTCCTCTCTCTCTCTCTCTCTCTCTCTCTCTCTCTCTCTCTCTCTCTCTCTCTCTCTTTCGTTCTTTACAATTGTTGTTATGCGCGTATGTCTGCCATTGAAGGAAATATACATGGAAGATTCATTTATTTTTATTTTTATTTTCTATTCTTCCTATCGAACAAAATGTGTGGATACTACAGTTACCAGCGGGTTGCTGGAAGGAGGGAGAACGAATGGAGACGTGATTGGTAAGGTATGCAAAAGGGGGGGAGAGGAAGAGGGTAAATGTAGTGTATGAATGACTGACTGACTGACCGACAGAGTGAAGGCGAAGCAGCAGGAGCGTACCAAGAAAACGGAAGGAGGGACGGAGCTAAACTGAGCTACCTCATGGACGTTTGAAAAGTAATACAGGACGGTGGAGGAAGGAAGCTGAAGAAAGGATGGATATAGAAGGGATAAACAAATCTGAAATAAATACTTAATGGAGAAATTATGCTTATCAATTATGAAGAAGGGATATGAGTGAGAAGGTGGCGTGTTATTCACCTATGGTCTTGTCCACGCGAGCTGGCTCGAGATCGCCAGTTTCACCCTCTCAGTGCGAGCTTGGAGCTCATTATTACCGATCTTTGGGCAATGCTGGGACCTCACACACCACACACCCCCATCCCCTTACTCAAGGGGGACAGTACCACCCGAATCTCACAGTGGAAAAATCTCCGGGAATGAGCGGAGTCGGGGATTGAACGCCGGACCACAGAATGGTGCCTGACGCCCTAACCGACTGAGCCACACGGAAGGTATGCTCCACACGGACGGTGTGTGTTTGTGTGTGTGTTGTGTGTGTGTGTGTGTGTGTGTGTGTCAGCAAGGGCAGTGACGACAAGTAATACACCGAATTGTGCAAGATAAAAACCAAACATGACAAGCGAAGAAATACAAAAGAAGAAGGAGGAGGAGGAGATTGAAGGAAAATATATACTCAAACACACACACACCAGTTAAAATGCTACGGTGCTTAAGAGAGAGAGAGAGAGAGAGAGAGAGAGAGAGAGAGAGAGAGAGAGAGAGAGAGAGAGAGAGAGAGAGAGAGAGAGAGAGAGAGAGAGAGAGAGAGAGAGAGAGAGTGTTGGAGTGACATTTAGAATGTAAAAATGGGTTAGCAGGGTGTCGATAATGGCTGGGTGGGTTTAAAGGGGGGAGGAGGGAGCTTAGAAAGATCTCATAACATTGATTGCGAAATAATAACGCACGTGGGTGTGTCATCCGAAGAGAACAGGTAAAGGATTGAGATAGCAGCCAAGTCCGAAGTATTATCATTATTATTATTATCATTATTATTATTATCATTGCTACTATTATCATTATCATTGTCACCATCATTTACCTGCATCTTTTTTTATTACCTGATGTAATACTCTACTTCTGTCTCACGTGACCTTTCCAAATAAATACCCTTGTATATTCAACATAATTATCTATTTTAACTGACATTTCTACAATTCAGCATATTTCTCAAGTTCACTTGTGGCTAAGATTGCATGGGCTGCTCTTCCAGGTCGTGTTCTATTTACATATTTATTTCGAGAGTATTTTATTGCCTATTCAAATTCAAATTCCTCGTTTTTTTATTTGTTTTTATTTCCGTTCTTATTCTTATTCTTTTATTTTCGACGCCTATTTCGTTTTTCTTTTCATTCTGGTTTTTCTTTGATCAATGTCAATGTCTTTGATTTCTTTGTCAATGAAGTTGTCTATATTCACATTATATTGTATCTTTCTTATTCAATCTACTTCATCTCACCTTATCTACCAGCCTCAAGTCCCACCTGCCTCAAGTGCCCACCTACCAGCCTCAAGTCCCACCTGCCTCAAGTGCCCACCTACCAGCCTCAAGTGACTCCTCCATTCCACCTGCCTCCAAATACGGGATTAATTTCTCTCATTGTAACTTTTTTACATCACAAGGGACTGGCCAAGGACAAAAATAGGAGGGGGGGGACAAAAAGTCCGCTAATTGCCAGTCCCTATAAAGCACTCAGTAAGAGACTCCGGAAAAAATAAGGTGGATGGGAAAAACAAGGAAAGGAAAATCTTCTAGGTGATCCAGTATTTTATTAAAGTATCATTTACATTTATAACTTTACTATTTGATTTACTTCAATAATCTGTTTCAATTTACCTTATTGTTTATGTGTTCTATTTTATTTACCTATTATTCGAGAATTTAATGAAAAGATAAATAAGTAGAATATGAAGCATTACTTACTCTTTTTTGTTGTTCTTAATCACATGGTTTACTTTACCTGATTTATTCTGTTTTTGTACTTTATGCTTAATTTCTTACGTCCTTTCTGATGTGAATGACGGAAAAGAGCTAACATTTCAAAACATATGATAAAAAAATGAATGGAAAATAAATATATGCATAACAATACAACCTGCATATGTCACTCTGGTGAGAACAATGAAAGAAAGATCAAAATCCTGATGAAAGTCATTTGCATTGCCTTGAAGCAATGCTAATATTAATCATTGAATAAAAACTAAAGAGGTTAATGGAGATTATTATTGCTGATTGCTGAACGAGGAGGAGGAGGAGGAGGAGGAGGAGGAGGAGGAGGAGGAGGAGGAGGAGGAGGAGGAGGAGGAGGATTACATAGGATTACATAGGAATAACAGACATCAGGAGACCTATTGGTCCATAACGAGGGTATCTGCTGCACTACATACTACTAACTATCAACTACTTGTAAGAAAACAGTTGGAAAATTATATCATGTCCCTAAAGAGGATAGGAACATGGAAGTTTCATAGTGCAGAATGATAGGATATGAAAAATACTAACTACAACTACCACTACCACTACAACTAATCGATACGGGGGACTAGATATGAATTCGCACTATCAATACCCATACAGTGCGCGTCAAGTCTGTTTTTAAATGTAGTTATTGTGCTGGCTCCGACAACATTTGCTGGTAACTTGTTCCATCGATCAACGACTCTAACATTGAAATAATTTTTACGCAGATCGGTGATGCAGCGTTGACCGTTTAGTTTTAAACCATTATTTCTTGTTGTCACTTGAGTTGAAAGCTCATCCTCTTGATTAATGACATCAAATCCTTTTAGGATCTTAAGGGTTTCTATCAAGTCCCCACGGATTCTTCGATCCTTTAAGGAAAACATATTAAGTTTCCGCAGTCTCTCTTCATAAGATGAATTTCGCAGAGTTGGAATTTGTTTGGTTGCTCTTCTTTGCACTGATTCCAATTTGGCTTGATCTTTTACGAAACAGGGCGACCAGAATTGAACGGCATATTCCAAGTGCGGCCTAACCAAGGACGTGTATAATTGTGTCATTACTTTCAGAGTTTTATGTTCAAAGTTGCGTTTAATAAAGCCCAACATCATATTTGCCTTTTTACTGGCAGCTAGCCAATGCGGACTGGTTTTCAGATCATTACTGATGATGACACCTAAATCCTTTTCCTGCTGTACTTCAGTTAACGATTTATTTTGCATTTGATAGTTATATTTGAGGTTATCGTTGCCTATATGCATTACTTTACATATATCGGAATTGAATTTTAATAGCCATTTATCACTCCAATCTGATAGTTTGTCGAGATCACTTTGTATGAGTTCGCAGTTTTCTCTAGTATATGCTTTACCGCCTAATTTGGTGTCATCTGCAAATTTCGATATTTTAGATACAAGTCCGCAGTCCAGATCGTTGATATATATCAGAAAAAGAGTAGGACCCAAGACCGAGCCCTGAGGCACCCCACTAGTAACATCTAACCAATCAGATGCCTCGCCATTTATTACTACCCGTTGTTTACGATTTGAAAGCCAATCGCCAATCCATGAACATAATTGCTCTCCTAAGCCATGTGCCCTTAGCTTGGTCAACAGTCGCTTATAGGGAACTGTATCGAAGGCTTTCTGAAAATCAAGGTATATTACATCCGAGGGAATTTTAGCGTCCCAGTTTGAATAAATGACATTAAAAAAATCGAGTAGGTTTGTTAAGCAGGATCTTTTATTTCGAAATCCATGCTGGGAGTTTAGTATTGAGTTATTTTCATCGAGAAAAGACGCTATTTTATCCCGCAATATTTTCTCAAATAGTTTAACAATCACAGACGTTAGACTAATTGGGCAATAATTACTTGCTAGGCTCTTACTCCCTTTCTTGAATATCGGTGCCACATTAGCTAATTTCCACATACTAGGAACATTTTTGTCCATTAGCGATTTATTGAGAATAATCTTTAATGGGAGCAAAAGTTGACTGTGACATTCGCGAAGTAATCGGGGCGAAATTTCGTCCACCCCCACGGATTTTGCTGGGTCGAGTTTCTGTAAATATTTTGATATTTCGTCTACTGTTATCTCTCCTATTTCCAATCTATCACTTTCGAGTCCCGCATACATGGTTACTGGTTCTGGTAATGGAGTTTCGTCTTCTTTAATAAATACCACATTAATGTATTCATTGAGTACGAATGCCATGCTCTTATTATCATTTACCAAGATGTTATTCTTATCTTTCAGTGGCCCAATACTTGTTTTGACGTTTTTCTTACTTCGAACGTATTGAAAGAACCTTTTCGGGTTTGATTTGGATTCCTTTACAATTTTTTCTTCATACTCGCGCTTTTTAGTCTTTATTAATCCTTTGCAACGACGTTTTACGTCATTGTATTCTCTAGAATTGCAGTCCGCATTTGATCGCTTGTAAACTTTATACACTCGTCGCTTACTGCCAATGATTTGTTGAATCTCATTAGTCATCCAACTGGGTTTGTTTATGTTATTTAGACGTTTCCTTATCATGGGAACATGTTTTTCAATCACCGATTGGAGTTTATTTGTGAATAAATTACACATGTTTTCGGCGTTATTACCGTTTAGTAGGTCAACCCAATCAACTTCGCTTAGTACCCTGCTGCTCTTCGTGAAATCTGCTTTATTATAATTGGGAACTAATAACCGATTTTCTGTGATGTCTACATTGCAATTTATGCCGCATCTGATTAGCCTGTGATCACTGTTTGCCAAATGTTCACCTATATCGCAGTAATCAATCAGATCAGTGTCGGTAGTGAAAACTAAATCTAGGATACTATTATCCCTTGTAGGCTCACGGACCACCTGATTTAAATATACTTCGTTTACCATATCAAACAATCGCGTACCTTCTCTATCAGCAAAATTATTATTCCAGTTTATACGAGGTAGGTTAAAATCTCCACATATAATTGTGTCGTTATTATTGTTGATAACTGACTTTATCTCGTCATAGAGGAGGCCATCGACTTCCGCATTAGATTTGGAAGGACGACATATTGTCCAAATAGTTAGCAATTTACCGTTTAGCTTAATCTTTGCGTAGACTAAGTCATAGTGATCTTTATTTACTCTATCGATTTCGATTGCTTGCAAATTATCTTTAATGTAAAGAATGACACCTCCACCTGCTTTATGCGTACGACAATTTAGGAATGTCTTATAGCCTGGAATGGCTATTTCAGCTAATAAATGTTTATCTTTTGTGTTGATCCAACTCTCAGTGATACTAACGATATCTGGCGTTTCGGCAACAACGTATGCTATTAGTTCGTTACGCTTTAAAATAATGCTTCTGGCATTTGTATAAAGTAATTTAAGTTCTTTAATAGTTTTGGTAACCTTGCGTGAGGGTTTACCGGCAGAGTGTCTGGGGTCCACTGTACCAGGGCGCTTGATTAAGTTACTTTGATTAGTATTTGCGGAAACGGAACGTGACCCAGCGTTGCTGTGGGGTAAGAAAGGGGTTAAGGTGATGCTGCTACTGCCGTCCGCTCGTCGTTTTTTGATCTGTAAGAAGAAACTTTATCATTTAGCAGACGTCCTAATCGTGCATGGCCAACGGGGCTGAGGTGGAGTCCGTCATCCCCAAACAGGATGGAATCCTCAACCTCGTAGAAATTAGGAGGAGGAGGAGGAGGAGGGGGAGGAGGAGGAAGAGGAGGTACAGGAAGAGCAGGGGTATTAAACCATCAATTTTTTTGGGGGGATGGTGTTTAATATGCAAGGATGGGTGTTAATATATATATATATATAATATATATATATATATATATATATATATATATATATATATATATTCGTTCATCCCTCTCACTGGTAAACTCTGGAACTCTCTCCCTGTTTCTATTTTTCCACCTTCCTACAACTTAAATATTTTCAAGAGAAGAGTGACAAGACACAACCCGAACAAAATTGGCCCACCCTCCATTTCATTAGTCTCTTACTGTCTTCTTTATAGCAACTGGCCTTACTGGCAACTAAGCGGGCTTTTTGTTACCTCTTTCCTTTGTGCCCTTGGCCAGTCCTTTGTGATGTAAAAAAAAAATGAAGAGTAACAAATGCATATTTGCTTAACGGGTACTTAAGTCAAGAAATATTCGTACTGTTCACCTATATAAGCAGGGTAGGTACGGTTTGAGGACTGCTGAAGCCACGCACATACAAGATCTTGCATAATTTCATAATATTTTCCTTTTTTTCTTCTATTACAAATACACATACAAAAATGAAGATAAATTACATATAAATTATAGTTTATACTCTCTCTCTCTCTTCTCTCTCTCTCTCCTCTCTCCTCCTCTCTCTCCTCCTCTCTCTCTCTCTCTCTCTCTCTCTCTCTCTCTCTCTCTCTCCTCTCTCTTGTCTCCTCGCTCGCTCGCTCTCTCTCTCTCTCTCTCTCTCTCTCTCTCTCTCTCTCTCTCTCTCTCTCTCTCTCTCTCTCTCTCTCTCTCTAAAAGATCGATTTTCCTTTAACCTACGTACTCTGCCCTTCATTTTTTCAAAGTGCAGTATAACATAAAACACACACACACACACACACAACACACACACACACACACACACACATATTGCAAACAATAATAGGAGGAGGCAGGAACCTCCTCGCCCCTCCCCACATCTTCGAAGCCCAACAAATAACACCAACATGGCAACATGGTGTTCTCAATGTAATGGACGAGTCCTTCACCGTGGCTCGAAATAGAAAACCTTAAGTTGAAGGGGTAACAAGCGTAAAAGTATTGCACATAAAACTTGCTCATCATGATCGATGTAGTAGTAGAAGTAGTAGTAGTAGAAGTAGTAGTAGTAGTAGTTGTTGTTGTAGTAGTAGTAAACAGTAGTTGAAGTAGTAGTAGTTGTAGTATATAATAACACTAGTAGTAGTAGTTGTTGTTGTTGTTGTTGTTGTTGTATGAGTAGTAGTGAGGGGAGGAGGAGGAGGAATTAGAGGAAAGGATTACAAAGGGTTACAAAGGAATCACAAAATGCAACAAATATTTAGTTCTAAAAGTCTTTTATTTCACCACACTGCACAAAAAAATGGATAGTACAGTACCATGATGATAAGAAGGATGCATACATAGGAAGACAGATACCAGGATACCTATTTGCACCTATTGAACTACAAAGTGCTATATAGTACTACATGTAATTACAACAGATGTACTACATTATATCAGGGAGGCCAGGATATAATAAGAACAACGTTAAAGAAGGAGGTGGAGGAGGAAAAGATTATAGCGGGGATACAAACGGAGCCTTATGAGGGGTCTTTTATTAACTTAAAGGTATGATCAGATGTGTCCGAGCCCAGTACAGTCTTACCTCGACGCAGAGATGTCCCATGAGGGTCCTAAGGAGGGGACGAAAATAACTGAATACTCTGCTTCCTGCTCATGCTGGTACTGCCTTGCCTTCATTTGTGCTTGTCTAGAGACATTAGTAATAAATGGTAATGGGGAAGGTAGTTGAGGTAGAATTAAGTAGCAGCAACAGCAGGAGCACAGTAGTAGTATTTGTATAGTAGTAATAGTAGTAGTAGTAGTAGTAGTAGTAGTAGTAGTAGTGTTATAGTTGTGGCAATTTGTACTAGCAGCAAGCCAACCAACTCAGCAAATGAGATCATATAATATGCTGCTACTACCACTACTACTACTACTACTACTACTACTACTACTACTACTACTACTATAACTACCAGGTTTACCATCGAGCCGATATGAACCGTCTTCCGGCTGCCTGGATGAAGAGCAGGCAGTCAGTGCTGTGGTGTGTTAATGGGAGGAAGTGGTAGCTTGTGAGCAATTACTGTTAAGTATTCGCCTCTACATTTATTTCTGTGTAGAGTGAGTGTATGTTATTTAAAGCTATGTATTAGGGAGGCACAAGAGACGTAGTTGATGTAGGTTGTGTTGTGTATTGCTTTGCTTGTTTCACTTGATTTAAGTTTTCACTGTAAATATATGCACTAAAGTATCTTCATTTTATATTAACCCTTGTTGTTCGTTACTAGTTGACTGGGACTTAAAGTGAGCTGAGTTATTTTGTGTTTCTTTATGTTACGGCGTAAAGAACCAAGGCCAGGTCGTAACAAAGTCATAGCACTTGCGGCTTTGACTTCACGCAAGGTTACATATAAAGTGGGTAAACAAGTGCCTAAAAGAGTCAACAGAGTATGAAATCAAAATAAAATTCACCACTAAAAAGTTTAATGGGAGTTTATCTTTCTATTCTTTCTAACTATCTCTCTTCCCCCTCTAAATTTTCCCCTCTCCCACCAACCATCTCCAAACCCCCCAGCCAGCCGCCAAGGTCAGGTAAACCCACGGGAACTTTAAACACACCTGTATGTATGTTGCTCCTCGCTTGTTTCACGCCCCGGTAGAGACACTCACTCAACTCCTACAGCATCATCAGTCACCACAACAGCCACCATCTTAACCACAACCTATTACTCCGCTCACCAACCATACCGTCACCACAACAACCATTTTGCTGGGTGTTTGTAAAATGCATTTGAATTACTATTACCACTGCCACCACTACCAACACTTCTTACTACCAACATATTGCCTGCCAATGCCTTCTCCATCTCTACATTTTGTACTTTTTGTTTCTACAATGTCGGTAAATTTATCCCCATTAATTACTACAATACATCCACAACCACCATATAACTAGTATTGAGAATAAAATATAGCTGCAAGACTTTCTCTGCTTAACCTCGATTATGTTGAATTATAAAGCAGCAGCAACAACAGTAGGAACATTACTAATAATAGTAGTAAGTAAATATTTATTGCTATATAAACATACAAAAGCACAGAATTTTAATAATAGCATAATAGCAAGTGTCTGTCGAGCCGAAGCTCCCTGACAGGCAGATATCATTTAATATAGGTGCATTCAGACATGCCTAAACCCTAGCCTATAGCAAAATTTATCCTGGACAGTACTATGTATGAATAGTAGTAAAAAAATAATTGTGAATTATTGTTATTACATAGCTTATGCAAATGCAATAATATTATAAAAAATAAAGTAGTTAGTTTTGCAATGGTTATACATACTTGTTGAAATATCCCTGCTAAGAATTCTGAAGTATAAAATTTCGTATTTCCCTTTTGAATGCTAAATAGTTGTTTGTTTTAACTGAAGCTTTAATATTTAGTGGTAAGCTGTTGAATAACTTGGGGCCTGAACATAAAATACTGTTCTTATATAAAGCTTTTCTGAACGTGAACAAATCAAATTAACATATTGCTTCTAGTTGATGAAGATTGTCAATAAATTTGAAATTTCCCTTTTCCTGTTTTAACTGGCAATAGACTTTTTATAAATCAATGATAATGAAAAGTTTTTGTGCATTGAATCTAATGTTAACATTTTCATTGAAGAAATCTTTCAGGACAGTCAATTTGCCTAGCAAAGAATACCCCTGACAACTTCTTCTGTGCTATTTTTACCATATATAAGAATGTTGGCCATGTGCTAGCCAGATGGCCCACACAGTAGGGTTAAGTGAGGGTAACACAAAGGTATAGTAAATACTAACTAATGCATCTACAGTAAGATTGTAAACGTATCTTGTACATTTTTCCCACAAATTACAAAAACCTATGTGCAATTTCCAGTTCAGATTTTCATCTATGCAAACACCTAGGAGTTTTGTGTGATTACTCAATTTAATGTATCGCCTTCTAACTGTAATGGAGGAAGATTATTTTTATGGATCTATTCAGAAAAAATATATAATTGTTTTAGGAACATTAAGTTTTAATATATTACATTTTATCCATCGAGATACTAAATTCAATTCTGTATTTATGTTTAAATGTGGGGAATTGATGTCTTTGTCAGCTAGTAAGAGGTTAGTATCGCGGCATATATAATATATTGAAATTTTAAGCTAGCATTAATTATATCATTTATATATATGAGGAAAAAAGAATTGGTCCTATGTTTAGACCCTTGTGTCCCACCTCTGGATATAGATATAAATTTTTGATGTATCATTATTACAAAAAAACATATCGTGATCTGTTTTACAGAGGTAGCTGCGAAAAAGTTGTAACGGTACACCCCCTTATCCCGGATGTTTTAATTTATCTAACAAAATACAATGATTTAATGAATCAAATGCTCTGGATAAATCAATGAAAATCCCAAAACCCCATAAAGCTTCTCCTCCAAAAAGGTATACACATTATTGACAAATTTAATACAGCAGTTTCTGTTGAGTGATTTGTCTAAAGCCGTGTTTATTTAGTTAATAGGTTATTTTTTCAAGGTAGTTAGTTAAACGTGACGCAACAAATTTTTTTATATACTTTACTGAAAGCAGGTAAGATTGAGATTGGCCTGTAATTTTTGATGTCGCATTATTATAATTTTCAGACTTTAATATAGGAATGACTTTGGCTTTTTTTTAAAGATCAGGAAATATGCCTCTTTTAATGTTTTAAAATTTAAAAATATAGGTTAATGAGATGGCCAAGATTCACATGAAGTTTTAGTATCTTAGGAGAAATTTCATCATATCCTGGACAATTTGATTTTGGGCCTTAAATATTTGATTACTTTTGGTGGATTTGTTGGGGTTATGTACATAGAGAAGGCTGACTTAAATACCTCCTATAATCGTCGTCAGAAGAATTTGATTCTAAATTACCATCATTAATAAAATTTACATAAAGACAGTTGAGATGTTAGTGCAAGGTGGATCTAATGATATTGTATTATTGGCTTTTGGTTCTGCCTAGAAGGGAGTTTATGGTTTTTCCAATGGGATTTGGGATTTTCCCTTTATTATTTTTTAGCTTTTTTTTATAATATTCATTTTTTGGCTAATTTTTAAAGTTTTAGTTTAAATTGTTTCTTTTTGCCTGTATGGTTCTTTATATGTTAAGAGGCCACTTATTTCTAGTCTTGCCAACTGTTTTTTTTTTTAGTAATGTACCTTTTTAGAGCAAGAGTGATATATGGGCTTAAGACGTGCTTGTTTCTTACAGAAATTTTCTTAATTGTCTCTGAAATAGTATATTGAATTCATTGAAAAATAAACTAAAAGATTCGGTGGGACAATTACATTGTAATACATTATTCCAATTTACCTTTTCTAAATCATAACTAAAGTTATTGAGGGCAGAGTCAGTTATACATCTCTTATTGACGAATGCTGGGGGATCACATACAGCATGTTTGAATTGTGATATTACTGGAAAATGGTCTGAAATATCTGAATTAATTATATAGCTCCCGACATTTACCTCTGCTTGTGTTGACCATATGTGGTCAATAATTGTGGCGGTTGTATCTGTGACTCGTGTAGGTTTTGTGGTCAATGGAAATAAAGAAAATGAATACATTAGATTACAAAATTCCCGAACATTAATGTCACTGCATTTTAACAAATTTAAATTGAAATCACCAAATGCAAAGATGCCTTGATTTTTTTTTATCATACGCTAAAGATATAATTTCCGTAACAGCATCTATAAATTTATCTATGTTGCCACTCGGTGATCTATAAATACATAATAATAATGTTTTCTTACTCATAATTGTCGTTTGAACACCAGATACATTCTATAAATGTATCTACTTTTGAAAATTCACTAAGAGCTATGGAATGATAACGATCAGAAATGTACAAGGCTACACCATCACCATGTGTGTTCCTACAATTAGTGAACATTTTGTAGCCTGGCAACTGGTATAGGGAAACAAGGTGAGGGCTCAGCCTGATTTCTGTAAGACCAAGGATATTACATTTAATGTTTATATTACATTTTTTTAAATTAATTTATTATTTATTTATTTATTTATAATTATTATTATTTTTTTTTTTTTTACATCACAAGGAACTGGCCAAGGGCACAACAAAAATGGGTAACACAAAGTCCGCTTAGTTGCCAGTCCCTATAAAGAAGACAGTAAGAGAATAAAATAAAAACAGAGGGGTAGGCCAATTTAGTTCGGGAGGTGTCTTGTTACTCTTCTTTTGAAAAGATTTAAGTCATAGGAAAGTGGAAAAATAGAAACAGGAAGAGAGTTCCAGAGTTTACCAGTGAAAGGGATGAAAGAGTAAAAATACTGATTAACTCTTGCATTAGGAAGATGGACAGAATAGGGATGAGAATGAGTAGAAAGTCTTGTGCAGCGAGGCCGCGGGAGTGGGGGAGGCATGCAGTTAGCAAGTTCAGAAGAGCAGTGAGCATGAAAATAACGGTAGAAGAGAGCAAGAGAAGCAACATTGCGGCGGTGATTTAAAGATTGAAGACAGTCAGTCAGAGGAGTTGATGAGACGAAAAGCTTTTGACTCAACCCTGTTTAGGAGAGCTGTATGAGTGGATCCTCCCCAAACATGTGAGACATACTCCATACATGGCGGATACGGCCCTGTAGAGAGCAAGCATTGGGAGGGAGAAAAAAAAAGGACGCAGACGCCACAGCACACCTAACTTCTTAGAAGCTGTTTTAGCAAGAGATGAGATGTGAGATTTCCAGTTCAGATTTTTAGTAAAGGATAGTCCTAGAATGTTCATTGTAGAAGAAGGAGACAGTTGAGTGTCATTGAAGAAGAGGGGATAGTTATCTGGTAGGTTTTGTCGAGTAGATAGGTGAAGAAATTGGGTTTTTGAGGCATTGAACAAAACAAGGTTTGCTTTGCCCCAATCAGAAATTATAGAAAGATCAGAAGTTAGGCGCTCGGTGGCATCTCTCCGTGAATCACTTAGTTCCTGTTGATTTTGGACGTCTAATAAACGACGTTGGAAAAATGCAGGGTAGAATCATCAGCGTAGGAGTGGATAGGGCTTTGAGTTAGACTTAGAAGATCATTAATGAATAATAGAAAGAGAGTGGGTGAGTGTGTGTGTGTGTGTGTGTGTGTGTGTGTGTGTGTATGTTTGTGTGTGTTTCCCTTCTGCTATCAAGTGACCTTTGATAAGGCATTTAAAAAGTTAAAGAGGTGACACGCCAGGTAGTTTGGGGTGAGTTTTTGAGTGAGGAAATGAGCTGCACGATTATACAGAGGGTGGTGGTGGTGGTGCTGAGGTTGACGTTGGTGGTAAAGGTGCCAGTACTGGAGGTGGTGGTACTGATGCTGATGGTGTCTGTGTCTGTGTACATGTTACTGGTGTTGATGACTTAGGCACTGTCACTAGACTTAGGGGTGATAGTTCTCGCCCAGAAAAGTCTGTCAGTGTACATCATACTGTCTCACCAGAATACCACACCCGGCCTTGCCACTCTCCATGAGAACCTTCAGGGCCTACAATCCGAGTCTGAAGTCACTGCCTACAGGCGCTATAGGCACAAATGAAAAAAAAAAAAAAAAAAAAAAAAAAAAAAAAAAAAAAAAAAGGTTGTGAAAACATTCACCTTTACCATCGATGATCTGGTAAAGAAGAGAAATAAAAGAAGAGCAGGAAAGGTCGTCTCTTCAAGTAGGTAAGGAGGAAAGGCTCCACTCTTCATGACAGAACCGTCACACCACACATGTGTACTGTTTGCTTGCCAGAACGGTGAAACGTTCTCCAAAAAAGTGTATGTTAGTTCATATGGAGCATACATGTGCTTTTTCACGTACACACCTTGCGTGGTACCAATCATCACATTGCTCACATCCTACTGCTTTCTTATCGCTGCTAGTGACTTCCTGACTGCAACCTTCGCACTCACTACTAAACATGTTCCCAGCTTACTGCTTCTCACAACAATAATGCAAGTACACAAACAATATCAGCCTCTCTTGCACGTATATATCGTGTCTTGCAGCTCTGTCTCGTTTCCAGTATCCATATTTGACAGATGGTCTGATTGTGTCACCATCATTGAGGAAGGAAAGGTCATTATATCACCATAATTTGGCACTGTAAATGTCGTCCGTCCCATCTCCTGACTTGCGTAAGTTTTCAACCATTCGCATTTCACGCCAATGTTGATTTCGTAGGGTCCCTATTTTCCGCTTTATATCCGTAATGGCAGCACTAGTCTTCCGTATTTCATCTGCTATTGCCGTGAGAACTATTGCTATTGTTTACCTCTATCCTTGTAAGTGTCACTTTTGACGTTCCATAGGCTTGGATGTTGGCGGTACAAGTTAATTAAATGTGTGGTATCTTGTCTTGGCCGGTGAATGCTTGTAGGTTCTTTAATGCTTGTGGACAGACTGCTGGACATGATGACAATGTACACAGAACACCCGCACACTTGTGGTAAGACCGATAACTAACTAGGGCCCAGGAAACATTTTGACCCTGGCATCATCGTCGTCGCGACAAACCACCGACCAGACGGACAGTTTCTGGTGTTTCTCCCAGTTTCATAAAATTCAAATCCTCTGTAGGTTTAAGTCTGCGTATCAAATTATGTGTGTGTGTGTGTGTGGTGTGTGTGTGTGTGTGTGTGTGTGTGTGTGTATACAAACATGTATCAATTTAATTACTTGGAACAGAAGGGGTTAAGCTATCATATATTTTAACCTGCCTGGTTCACACCCTATAAAGGACACCACCGTGTTCCCATAAACATGAAAAATTTTGGTTTAATTTTCCTCCGGAATGCCCAATTACACCACCATATTGCTGTCTGGAATATTTTAAAATCTTGAAACCCCCCTCCATGTTTGGGAAACCCTGCTGTTTCATAAGGGACTGAGCAAAATTTGATAGCCATCTGTCACCCACTCCCCCTGTTAGGGGGAAAAAAAAACTGAATAAAAACACTAAAAAAGCATTTCAGCTACACGTTGGTATTACTGGTTTAAAAAATGCTCACGAAAGACGTCAAATTAGAATTCTACTGATATTTGTTAGGCTGTTTGGTTATGTCAAGTAACTCCCTCTTCCCTTGCTTAAGCCAGTCATTGCTTCCACTGACCCCATCACCATCAGTGGGGTTTTAAAAACAAAGGGAGTGAAGAGGGGAAAGGAAAGAGCTGCACGATTGTAAGGGGGTGTGGTGGTGGGGCTGGTTTAGTTTGGGGGTAAAAGGTGCCCGTATGGAGGTGGTGGGAATGAGGATTTGGGGGTCTGTGTTTGTAAATGTTACGGTGTTGATGACTGTTTAAAGTTTGATAATCTGCAATCATTTTGGGGGTAGGTGATATTTATGTAGGTTGGAGTGAAGGGTGTTTGGGGTGGCTTGGTGTAAATGTTGGAGTTTTATTGCCATGACGGGGTTTTGGGGGGGTCGGGGTAAATTTGGAGTTGATTGCACAGCAGGTGTTGGGGTGGGTCTGGGTAAAAAGTTGGAGTTGATTGCACAGACAGGTGTTTGGGGTGGCCCTGGTGTGAAATGTTGGAGTTGATTGCACTATGACAGGTGTTTGGGGTGGTTCTGGTGTAAATGTTGGAGTTGATTGCACTATGACAGGTGTTTGGGGTGGCTCTGGTTTAAATGCCTGAGTGGGTGATGAGGTAGACATGTCCGTCTCGTCCCTCCCCCAGTAAGGGCAAAGGTCCCTAACATTAATTTGTTGAGTCTTCTTGGTATCCTGAGACTCAACTTTGCAGACTCCTTTCTCCCTCATTTCCATGAGAGTGTGCGGGCCAGCCATTCCCCTTGGAGTCTGTCACCTTTCCTTCCCTCTCTTCTTTTATTTCTCTTCTTTACTGTGTCACCGATAGTAAAGGTGAACGTTTTGACACCCTTCTCTTTCTTGCCAGCATCCTTTTTCATTTTTTTGTGTGCCTGTTCAATATAATCCTGAACCTAAAATGAAAACAAAATATAGGTTATTATTTTCCATGTACATTCCACACCAGAACAGGGTGACAATCACTTTCATTCAAGGTTTGCTGACTTGCACACAACTCATCACTGTGAACATACACCTGTGTATAAAACACACAAACACACTCCTATAAATAATAGAATATATACATTTTAAGTGCGCATCATCGTAAGACTTAAACAGCTTGTAGATTGGACAAGCTTAGAAGTAAGGAAACTGTAAATGAGTGGGACTGTAATATATTGTCATTAGCAGTTTTCCTATAACACAGTATATAAGCATAACATAGGAGTTATAGGAATGGATCAACCATTGTTGTTGGACTCGTTATTGAACAAAAGTGATGATATAGAAAAATATTGATCGCAATGCATGCCTAGGAAGAGTGATCACGCTGTCCTGAATTGGGATTTTGTGGTAGCATATCATATACTGCGTGTACTAGAAGCTCAAGACCTTAACCTAATCATAGACCACTGTATACCTGGACTGCGCACGGAATATCGGCCTGTTGCACATGGGCCTGAACTTGCCCTGAAGTCGGAGGGCCGCTCGGATTCATATATATATATACAATTATATACGCATCATATAGACTGGTTTATCAGTATATATGATATACTGTAATCTTCGTAAATGCTTGTTCTATAATATTATCAAATAAAAAACAGTAAAACACGCTAAAGAAATGGCATTACGAGACTGAAGAAATATGCATGAACTTAATATTTACTTCAACTCTTCGCCATTTAAAACTTTGCGAGTCAACTTTTATCATGAAGGGTATCAATAGAAGCGCAATTGTATTAGCTTTCCATTGCTATATTTCGTTATCTGATAAATTAGTTAGAACCATGCATAAATTAGCGTTAATAAATAAATAAAATCATCAATCGGGTAATTTTCCCGATTGATGAGGTTATTTATTTAGTTAACGCTAATTTATACATGGTGCTAATTCATTTATCAGAAAACGAAATATATAAGTAAATAAATAACATCATCAATCGGGAAAATTACCCGATTGATGATTTTATTATTTATTTAAAGCTAATTTATGCATGGTTCTAATTAATTTATCAGATAACGAAATATAGCAATAGGAAGCTAATAAAATTGCGCTTCTATTGATACCCTTCATGATAAAAGTTGACTCGCACAGTTTTAAATTGCGAAGAGTTAAGTTCATGCATATTTCTTCATAGTCTCGTAATGGCATTTCTTTAGCGTGTTTTACAGCTTTTTATTTGATAAGATTATAGAACAAACATTTACGAAGATTACAGTATATCATATATACTGATAAACCAGACTATATGATAGTCCATAGACCACTATATATCTTTGTTGGGCGCCCCGCAGGCCCCTATGCAGCCCCGCAATTCATAACATTGTCGCGTGTGCAGTCCAGGTATACAGTGGTCTATGACCTGATCTATTTAAAAAAGATAAACTACAAAGAATTAAGTGGGTAAACAATATAAATATACAAGGAATTAGTGCTAGATATCTAATACAAATAATAAACAGCTACTAGAAAGTTGGCGATAAATGTAAAGATGGAGCAAATAAATATATACCTTGTAAAACATTAAAACTGGTGCTTAGTACTTACCGTCTGACAAGTTTCAGTACATGCTGCAATACCACCACTTATCATATTGTCATCTATGGTAGGCTCAGACCAATCCCAAATAACCCCCTCCTGAGTTTGATGCACAGCATTCATTGCATTTAGAATCCTTATCGACTAACTAATTTGGTATGTTCAGTTATATTTCGTAATTTTATGGCTGACAACAAATAATTGTTTATAGCAAATGAAAGATCTGGGGGTGAATTAAGGTGTTAACATGAAAATTCAATTGAAAAAAGGGCTAAGACTGCTGAATTTAGTGTTATGTTGCATAAGGAAAGTACTATTCATGCCACTTTTTGGGGGACAAATCTACATATCAAAAATATCCTACTACTTATGTTATCTAGGAATTGAGCGCAATAGTTCAGATGTTTTATGAATTTTACAGAACAAGGAAACGTTATACCTAAGCATGCTGGGAGGAACATTGACCACCTCATTACACAAAATTATGGTAAAATATAAGGTTATTTTCACGCCTTGGTGCCTTGCAAACTTCTTCCTCGAAAATATTTTTTTAGTAAAAAGAGAAAAATGTTCAACTTGTGTGCAGTTTTATTACTCCTATCCTGTGCTGCAAGGCGTTGACAGTTTTATTACTCCTATCCTGTGCTGCAAGGCGTTGACAGTTTTATTACTCCTATCCTGTGCTGCAAGGCGTTGACAGTTTTATTACTCCTATCCTGTGCTGCAAGGCGTTGTATTACTCCTATCCTGTGCTGCAAGGCGTTGTATTACTCCTATCCTGTGCTGCAAGGCGTTGTATTACTCCTATCCTGTGCTGCAAGGCGTTGTATTACTCCTATCCTGTGCTGCAAGGCGTTGTATTACTCTATCTGTTGCACTAACCTATCCTGTGCTGCAAGGCGTTGTATTACTCCTATCCTGTGCTGCAAGGCGTTGTATTACTCCTATCCTGTGCTGCAAGGCGTTGTATTACTCCTATCCTGTGCTGCAAGGGGCGTTGTATTACTCCTATCCTGTGCTGCAAGGCGTTGTATTAGTCCTCCTGTGCTGCAAGGCGTGTATTACCTATCCTGTGCTGCAAGGCGTTGTATTACTCTACCTGTGCATGCAAGGCGTTGTATTATCCTATCCTGTGCTGCAAGGCGTTGTATTACTCCTAACCTGTGCTGCAAGGCGTTGTATTACTCCTATCCTGTGCTGCAAGGCGTTGTATTACTCTATCCTGTGCTGCAAGGCGTTGTATTACTCCTATCCTGTGCTGCAAGGCTTGTATTACTCCTACTGTGCTGCAAGCGTTGTATTACTCCTATCCTGTGCTGCAAGGCGTGTATTAACTCTATCCTGTGCTGCAAGGCGTTGTATTACTCCTATCCTGTGCTGCAAGGCGTTGTATCTCTATCCTGTGCTGCAAGGGTGAGAGAGTAGAGAGAGAGAGAGAGAGAGAGAGAGAGAGAGAAGAGAGAGAGAGCAGTTTTATTATCCATCCGTGCTGCAAGGCGTTGCAGTAAAAAAGAAGAGAAGAGGGGGACGAGAGAATGAGCAGACGAGGGACGATGGTGAATAATGAAGAACAACGATCGAAGAAAAGCTTTTNGTTCAGAGTGTACCTGTGGGAAAAAAAAAAAAAAAAAAAAAAGCTTGGGTCGATTAGTGCCGTTGTTTTGAGGCTGCCGTTGTTTTGAATGCCGGTTAAATGAGGTTCTCCTGTATCAGCTATTTATATATATCATAATTATTGCACCCGGGTAAGGTCAAGTATGTGCTTTCAAAATTTACCTTCTTTGCTAAACATTTGGATCAATAGTTAAATACTATCCCAATTCTACATCAAAGCTCCATGCTTCAGTAATACCTGAAATAGCTTGTTCCACTGAAAAATGAAAGATGGTTAAGAGTTACAGATTAAGATGAACTCTACGAAAATATTTCACAACAGCACATACGGGTTTGAGAGTTGGACATTTATAGCGGCAATTGGGGATACTTCTGAATGATTATACAGGAGAACCTCATTTAACCGGCATTTAAAACAACGGCAACCTCAAAACAACGGCACTAATCGACCCAGGCATTAATTAAGTATAATTATTTCAAAAACTGAGAAAATCGGCAGAAATTTAGTTGGGCAAGGCTGTGGTCTACACAGACTCCCTCTCCTCACTCCACCTCCTCCTCTCCCGCCATCCACGATCCTCTACGTCCCTCGTCCACACCATCCAGAGGGCCCTTCACCTTACCAACGAGGGGTGGGAGATCACCTTCCAGTGGGTTCCCTCCCACGCTGGTATCCCAGGCAACGAGGTGGCTGATTCTGCTGCCAGGATGGCCTTAACAGATGTAAACACGACACCCTTCCCTCTGCCGCTCTTCGCGGCCAAACGGGTCTCCCGGGTCTGCCGCTCCACCTGGAATAACACACTCGGCGATGCCCTCCGCATCACCTCCATGGGCCAATACCGCAGTGACTCTTCCCCCCAGCCGTGGATACGGAAAAAGTCCCGCGTCCTGGATGTCACTCTCACCCGCCTCCGCCTGGGGCACACGACTCACGGCTCACCTGCATCGCCTCCGTCTGTCCCCTGACCCCCACTGCCCTTGGTGCATGAATTTTCCGGAGACTATTGAACACTTTCTGCTGCAGTGTCCGCACTTCCACTCACACCGTGTAGTGCTACAGTCTCAACTCCTCGCCCTGAACGTCACCACCTTTGACCTGCCCACCCTGCTGGCGGCGGCTGGCGTTCCCCCCTCTCGGCAACACGCCGTCATCCGCCTCACCTGTGCCTTCCTGAGGAAGACAGGTCAACTACCGCACCTGTGATAGCATCATAGGACATCACCAGGGCTCATAGTGTTCCCCAAGGGATCCTCGCAGCCCTAAAACAACAACAACAACAACCACCTCCAGAAACCACAGTATTTATTGGGATTTTGGGCGATTCCATAAGAGTAACTCTCAAGACAATGGCAAAATGAGTTATCCGGCATGCGCTCCCCCCCCGAGGGTGCCGGATAAACGAGGTTCTCCTGTACTTACAAATCCCAGTCATCCTGTGTTTCATTGCAGTATTTGCTGAGACCTGCCTTCACTGAACGATTCGTTCTTTCACTCTGGCCGTTGGTTTGTGGATGGTATGCAGAGGTCATCAGGTGCTTGATGTTGAATAAGGCCAGCACATTCTTGTTGACCTTGAAAATGAATTTTTCCTATAATAACATTACAGTATAGATAAGTTTAAAAACTATCATATATATTTCTCTGACATTATAGATAAACATAAGAAACTTAAACAAAACAATAATTTTCATTATTCCGTTAACACTTGTCATCCACTGATACACAGCGAAATAATTGTTACCTCATTGACAAATTCCCTCCCTTGATCCGTTATTATTTTCATGGGAGGACCATGGGTATATATCATCGACGTAATGGCCTTGGCGATGGTAGGGCCGCGCTTGTCTGGCAGAGGATATGCCACAACCCATTTGGTGAAGAGGTCTGTCACGGTTATGACGTATTTGTTCCCTCTTGCCGTTTCTGGTAAGGGACCAATCAGGTCCATGCCCATTTTATCCCACCTTCCCTCAGTTTTAATGGGATGCGTTTCTTGAGCTTTAGTTTTGATCTTTTGATGAAATTGACATCTGGGACAACTTTGCACCTGAAATGTAAGAAAGAATGTAACGAACAACTGAGCAATTAGCATCCCAATCACTACCAATGGAAATGTTGCTTCACTCCTCTAATGTTTGTTCCTCCAGCGATTGAACACATAAAAAGTCACACACACACTCACATAACCATATTCTAAGCATTTCATACATTTTTATATTACATTGTCATAATATATACACGTAGCCGTGTGTGTACATATATACGTATAATCGTATATATATATGTACAGTGGTGGGCGCCGTTAATCAAAAAGTTAACTTCGTTAACCGTAAATCCGTTAACCAAAATATAACTTCGATAACCGTTAATCAGTTAATTCTTTATAAATGTAACGGAAGTTATCGATAAACCGTTAACGTTAATTTTTATTATAGAAAAAAAAAAATCATTTTTTGCTCTAAAACCACCTAAAAACACATTTAAAAAGTGCCAAAACTATGAAATCAGCCTTTATGGATTTTTTTAAGGGCTTTAGAATCCAAAAACTATAGTTTTTTTTTGCTTTAGAGTTAAAAAAAAAAAAAAAAAAAAAAGGCAGATTTTATAGTTTTAACTTTAAAAAAAAACTAAAAAAAGGCTGATTTCATAGTTTTGGCCCTGTTTTAGGTTTTTTAAGGCTTTTAGAGCCAGAAAAGGGTGAAAAAAACTTCAATGAAACACAATATTAGTATTAAACAAAAACAAAATATTGATAAAGTGGCAGAAACAAATAAAAATAAAAATAAATGAAAAACACGATATAGAAACTTTTAAACTTTTACCGGTTTTTATGAAATTTTTGGGTTAGCGGACTTGAGTTAACGGAAGTTAAATGTAACAGAAGTTAATTAGTCCGATAATGATTTCCAAAGTTAACTTAAAAGTTAAATCGTTAACGAAAATGTTAACTTCGTTGATTAACGGATTAATGGTTTGGTGCCCACCTTTGTATATATATATATATATATATATATATATATATATATATATATATATATATATATATATATATATATATATATATATATAATATATATATATATATATATATATATATATATATATATATATATATATATATATGAGGGCCTCCGCATCGAAAAGGGGTCAAGCGACACCAC
The DNA here is from genome assembly GCA_016584305.1 of Chionoecetes opilio. Classification (NCBI taxonomy): domain Eukaryota; kingdom Metazoa; phylum Arthropoda; class Malacostraca; order Decapoda; family Majidae; genus Chionoecetes; species Chionoecetes opilio. The sequence goes on along the minus strand of JACEEZ010007362.1, from coordinate 55,794 downwards.
GGCCGTTTTGCTGATTTCACCATATAGCACTATTTACGCCCTTCCTCTATCAGTTGGAAGTGGAGAAGGCCCCCTTACCACACTGGCAATAGGGTTGAAAGTCGTATTCAGTACAACATTGCTGTATCCGAAAGGGCGTCAGGTGCCTTGGCTCAGGCATTTGTCCACATCGAAAGGGTATCATCTCCCGTTCAGTGAGTGAGGCTGGTTGTGGGAGGGCTAGTGGTGGTGGGGTTTAAGCGGGGTAGGGAGTTCAGCCAATCAGCGCGCGCTAGGCGCGTGACGTTCTGTGCTTGATGCGTGACGTGGCGCGCTGTGAGTGGCCTGGAGCCACTCGCCATCTTTGTATCCCTTTAGTTGTGTTTACAGAAACTGCTATTGCTATTATTATTATTATTACTGTATTATTATTATGCTGTTTTGCTCACCGTCATTAATTTTCTACTATTAGTACCAATATTAATATTGGTATTAATGTTATAATATGTGACAGGAGAAGCATTCAGAGTTCAGCAAAAGTGAACATTATGCAACTGTAATAAACATAATATCGAGTATATTATATATATTATTTTCAACATTTCCATATTTTCATGAAATTCATAATCGTCAAGTGACGAGCTACATTTTGATACCAAAATGAGCACTGTACGTCAATTAGAAACGAAGTTACAGTTGCCACCACTTTTGTTGAACTTTGACCGCTCCTCCTGTAACATTTATTTTTGGCGCTTAACCCCCTTTCAATGCGGAGGCCCTCATATATATATATATATATATATATATATTATATATATATATATATATATATATATATATGAAATTGATATATAATTATATATAAATTAATTATATATAAATTATATATTATATATATATATATATATATATATAATTATATATATATATATATTATTATATATATATATATATATATATATATATTATTTTGATATATATATATATATATATATATATATATATATATATATATATATATATATATATATATATTATATATATATACAGTTGGCGCAAAAAAACTTAGGGCGGGAATAGAATAACGTCCTTAGCTGTTTTGACAATTTCGGTGGGAGCGATTGATTTTTTTTACTTTTTTTTTGTATATTTGGCAGTGCGTTAGGGTGTCTGCTGTAGATTCCTTGCTGCTGCCCGCTCTGTATCTTCCAAGTCATCATAGGAAGAGGTTGTTGTGTTTGGTTCTCCAACCTTCCTACACCCCCATTCGCCCCTCCATTTCTACCGCCTCCCCAGGTCTACTAAAGCATTATGCGGGCACATCTCTATCCATTGTGAAGAAGACACACATATAGTAACCTTGTATCGAAGTGGGAAAACAATTGGCCAGATAGCGAGGGAGATGTGTGTTTCCAAACATACCGTCTCGGTGTGGTGCAGGCGGGTGCAAGATGGTGAGTTAGAGACTGTTTTGGCGTGGAAAAAAGGGTCAGGGCGACCAAGAAAAACTTCAAAGAACACTGATCAACTGCTCAAAAGGATTGTTGATGTAAATTATCATTTTGAGCAATTGATCAGTGTTCTTTGAAGTTTTTCTTGGTCGCCCTGACCCTTTCTTCCACGCCAAAACAGTCCTTAACTCACCATCTTGCACCCGCCTGCACCACACCGAGACGGTATGTTTGGAAACACACATCTCCCTCGCTATCTGGCCAATTGTTTTCCCACTTCGATACAAGGTTACTATATGTGTCTTCTTCACAATGGATAGAGATGTGCCCGGCATAATGCTTTAGTAGACCTGGGGAGGCGGTAGAAAATGGAGGGGCGAATGGGGGTGTAGGAAGGTTGGAGAACCAAACACAACAACCTCTTCCTATGATGACTTGGAAGATATAGAGCGGGCAGCAGCGAGGAATCTACAGCAGACACACTAACACACTGCCAGATATACAAAAAAAGTAAAAAAAGTAAATAGCTCCCACCGAAATTGCCAAAACAGCTAAGAACATTATTCCCGTTCTAAGTTTTTTTGCGCCGACTGTATATATATATATATATATATATACTTAGTAAACCCTCACTGTAAGTCCTAGCTTACTTATCAACTTACCCATTTCCTTACATCCTCAGTCATCGACAACCAATAATAGTGACTGGGGAGTTAGCCTTGGGTGCCACGAGTGCCTAGATGTCCATTTTTATCGTGTGCCTCCTCCAGAGCATGCTTCATTTTTTGTTGGTCTTCTACCAAAAGCCTCTTTTTTCCAGGATGGCCGTCCTTTTCTGCGCCGCAGAAATAGATGTTGGTCCCTGTACATGAGAAAATATCCAATTACTTAACTTATGTACTTCACTTTTCATAAATACCATTAAATATAATTATAAGGACTAGGACTGTACCATTACAAGCCATGCCAAGACACCCTAAGGAGATAAGGAATCAATGACCCTTCATGAGTATATATATCTAAAATGGGTACAAATGTTTACAATATAGGGTAGTCACAAAGATAACCCTTCCTTTGGACAGTTTTTAAAAATATCTACCAAATGATGGGTACTGTCTCATAATGGTTAAACTAATTGATGAACAGAAACAAATTATTTGGGTAAATTGTTATATATTAAGTTATGGTAATATTTTTGAAATTGGTCATTTTATAGGGTAAGGTTGACTGGCCTTAAAATGTTTCCAATTCTTTTTCATGGAAAGTTCAATTCACAATTCGACGAATCGCAATCCGCAAAGTTTTTTCAGTAACTATCTCTGTTAAATAGCGAGAAAGCACTCTACTTGCATGCTAAAATATGCTCCTTCATTTGAGGGATCAAAAGTAGTTGATAAGTGTAGTGGAGTGGTATGGAGGAACTCTGCAATCAGTCATAAATAATAATAAGAGAACTAGTGTGTGGCTTACCTTCAAGCACAAAATGTCCAGCAGCAGCATGCTTCATGGCAGGTTTTTCTTTAAGATCCACTGAATCCAAGAACTCTTCAGTTCTGATGTAGTGGGAAAGCTGCTGCACATGCAGCCAGGGATCCTTTCCTTTGCGTACCATTGTTCTCTGTGAATCAAGATTTTTATCAATTGAAGGAGGAAAATTTGAAGTCTGCTGCAAATGCAGGTGGTCAATCATCCTAATTCAACTTTGCTTATAAATTGTTGTCTTAGGTGAATGTGCTGCAATGCTGCCTCATAAAAACCATCATCATTATCAATTGGGGGCATACGCCGGGGTAGCGTCGCCTCGCCCACCCTACAACGCCACTCTCGGGGGTCACCACGCGCGAGTCCCCATGCAGGCTCCCTTCCCATACCAAGCAACTCTCGACAGGAGACATTAATTTGCCCCAGCCACGAGCCTTGTGGTCACGCCCTTGGCCTCCTCCACGCCAGATTGTCTCTTAGGCTACGGCCACACGGAACGCTCTGGATCCTACTCACTGCGCCATGTTAGAGGTAGGGGGTTCACCGAAAAGGCAGGCACCGCTCGGGGATCGAACCCAAGACCTTCCACTTGACGGGCGGACATGCTACCGTAACACTACGGTCGCCTCCCGGTGACAACCCACACAGAAATAAAAATATCGATTTATATCAAATAAATCCGACTTAAATAAAATAAATTGGATATTATTAGTATTTTTTTGTATATAAAAAAAATCAACAACCCTGGTTTACTGTATGGTATACTTGCGATGATATGAGCAGATACGTTCCGCGGAGCCTACTTATATAACAAATAAATGGGAATTTTGACACAAAATCAATGAAAACTTAAGAGATATTGCCATTAAAACACTCATAGCATTGAAAATATGCTCAGATAATGAGTAAATGGTGCAAATTAAGGTAAATTTCTAGTGTTTGCCCATACTCTCCCACTTCCCCCAAACAAGTGTGGGGACCTGTGGGAATGAGAGGTTTTCGGGTGGTTAACAAATTATGCATCGGAAAGGCGTAATTTAAGAGTTGTGTAGGGGGGGGTAAAATTCCCTAGATCTAAGGTAATTTCCTTATATCTAGAAAAATTTGCCTAACCAAGACTAACCTAACCTAGCGGGGGGCTTGACCCACCGATAACCTAACCTAACCAAATCTAACCCAAGCTAACCTAACCAAATCTAACCTAACCTAACCAAATATAACCTACCCTAACCTAACCTCCTGGCCGGGGTTGGGGGGGGTTCTCGACACTTCGGTCATCATTCTGTGAGGATCGTCAGGTTCACACGTTTCTAGACTCAGAAGAAATCCAATGAATATTCCCTAGATCTAGGGAATTTTTTCAACACCCCAAACTCAAAAACTATGTGGTTGCGACGCATATTGTGTACTCCAGCCAAATATCCGCATTCCCCCAGGTCCCCCAGCTTGTTTTGTGGGAGAGGGAGAGTATGGCCAAACACTAGAATAATACCCAAATTAAAGAGTCTCATATCATTAGATTCTCGCATAACACATGCTCGTATGACGAGAGCAACGAATGGTTATATAACGAGAGCATAATTTAGTTATAACTAGTAACTATCGCTTAAGGGAACTGGATTGAACATTTTTACACTATGATTTTATCATACGAGCATTCATTGGATGCGAATTTGATGCAAAGAGATTTATCAATATGCTTCCTATTTAGCTATACAAGCAATATCCGTTCAATAATGCACAAGTTTTTACCATACATGCCTGCCTATTCTCAGTATTTATGTGCCCATGTAACCTTTGCATTATTTAATAATAATAATATCCTCCTAGTGTTACATATCAAACCTCAAGATAACAAACCCTTTAGTACCCTACTGTGTATATGATGAATGGCCTGAGCCCTATTAAACACAAGCCCTATCAAATAACCAAACGGGCGGTAATTATGGGAATTGATTCCTGCCAAAAAAGAGTGCCAGATAAATTCAAAACACATCAAAGCAATTCAGTTAAATAAAAGTTTTGTCCTCGAAATCAGTGGTGAACAATAAGGAAAATATACCATATTACCATTGTCACCTACCTATCACAGACAACACTGGGGCTACATGATATAATAACATTGCCTTACATACTAACAATCAAGCAAAACCAGCCAATAAATCTGTCACGTTTCCACACCCTTCATACTAACCTACAATTTTCGCTCATTTTTCTTGGTCCGTAAATCCACATTTTCCTAACGCATGTTGAAGGCAACAATAATCTAATCTAATATCAGGAGAATATTTATATGCAGTATCAATCCATTGGTATCTGGAACTGTCGCCAATAGGAATTCTCCCAGACGTCGGCGAGTGTTCCAATTTTCCTCGTCGGCGAGTGTTTCTATTTTCGGTGACAGTTCCAGTTATTGAGCATGATATTACAGTACCCAATATACCTATACTCTTAATATGCTTTTACTCGTGTTTCTGCACTTAAGAGATTAGATACCAGCAATAGCCTGAATAGTTAGGTTAGGTTATGTTGGCCAGTCAACCAATGTCCAGGTTAGGTTAGTGAACGAGCTGAGGGGGGGTCTGGGGGTACCAGTTAGGTCAGGTTATGTTACTAATGTCATTCTGCAGTTTTAGTGTTTTGGGACAAGCAAAAAATGTGGTGTCCAATAATGAAATAGCCTTTATTCTTTCTATTCATCTATTACCAGTGGAACTGTCGTCGAAAATGTCCACGTCGGCTAGTTCTCGGTTGGTGTTTCGGCGAGAGTACCTATCGGCGATAGTTCCAAAAGCCCTTTTACATACTAGAATTGTTTTCAAGCTTCATGTGTGTCCTCAACATGATACAGGCATCATTGAGTCACTATTTCTTCAATGAGAGTGATTACATACATTGACAACCAAGCAGAGGCTACAAATTATGTCAAATAAAAACACACGTACGTATTTCTAAAGCCCTCCATACTGACCTGATTTGTCTGCCCTATTTCACCTGTTTCACACCTTTGCTGCTGCCATGAAACAGGTTACGGTAAGTTGAAGGCACTATCTCTCTATGGGAGCACTTACAAGTAATAGCAGTTGCTCAAAGTATTGAAAAAGCTATGCCTAAAAAAGACAACTCACATGATTTGATGATATTTCGCGGCTGGTGTTTGGGTCTGCCTCCGGATTCTCGCGCATGCGCAGAAGGTCATTTTTAACAACATTAAGCAAAAACAACATTTCGCGCAACACCGGCACCAGCCTTTTCATAATTCAGCTGAAATCCATCCACCATCACTTGAGAGGCTGACCTGCCGATGTCAAGGCAGACAAGACTGTAGTTTATGTTGTGTGGCCAGAATTAATTTCGGTTATAATGGACGAGAGTTTCACGGTCGTTTTCATTGACACAAACTATTTTTTCTTGGCTTAACAAAAAAAAAAAAAAAAAAAAAAAAAAATATATATAATATATTTTGTGGTTAAAGTTAGGTTAGGTTTCTTTAAAACCTATAAGGTTAGGTTAGGTTAGGTTAAGTTTCATTAAAACATAAGGTTAGGTTAGGTTTCATTTTTTTTTTGGTTTGCGCAAAATAAAACTAGTACCATTAGAACAAGCACCTATTGTAGGCCAAGAAAAAATAGTTGGTGTCTCTGAAAACGACCGTGAAACTCTCGTCCATTATTACCATTACTTTATTTCTTCTTATTTTTAAATGTAAAGAATAGCTTAGGCATTAGCTCTCATAATATGTATCCTTCCAAAGCCTATTTTAACTGAAAATTCCTTGTATAACCAAGGGGAATGACCATAATTTATCTTTTGCTGCGTGTTTTCTACGTCAAAAATACATAGAAATTACCCCCCCCCCTTTTTTTATTTCCACTATATATGAAATAAGGCTCATTTGGATTCTTTAACCACTGCCGTATCTCTAGGCAATCATAACCGGCTGGAATACGGCTGCTGTGTTTCTAGCCGCGTCGAGGAGTACGGCTGCCGTATCTCTCTAACCGGGGAGTTGAAGGATACGGGTATGTATCTCCAGCCACTTCGCTCTTTATCAACACTATTTATCTAACACGTGGTTGTCTCACGATCTCTTGTAGCTTCCTTATTTTCTTATGCTCTTATGGTCTAGGTAGGCACGCAATGGAGCCGTAGTTAATTTCACCTTCGCAATACGTTATTATTTAGTGTCAGCCTTAGAATTCTTGTGATGTACGAAACAATCGGCATAGCTTACATTTTGGACAGATGTATCCTTCGAGAGCTTATTAGTTTGCACGAAATTGAGGCAGATTTCCTGAAGGCCATCCCCGGCAGCAACATAGTCACTTGTTGTTGACTTGATAACCTTGTTTGCCTTCTGAACGGCATCTCCTTTCCATTGTTTTTTATCTCTCCGTTCTGGTGATCAATGATTTCACTTGAATTTTCTGTTTCTTTTTGTTCCTAAATCAAGAAATCAGCAAAAGAACACCAATGTGGTCAAGGGAAATGCCACACACAGCCTCGATACTCTGTGCTTGTGGCGGGCAGCCTGGGGCAGAGGAGGTGACCGGGCGAGGCACGATTTCTCTCCAACTAAACCTACTAATCAACGTAACAAAACATAACCTTACCTAAAGCAAACATAAATGTAACCTAAAACTAACCTAAATGTAACCTAAACTAACCTAAACATTACCTAGAAAGCAAAGGTGGGCACCAAACCGTTAATCCGTTAATCGTTAATGGACTCGTTTACTCACACCTAAAACACGGAGTATTATAAAGCTTTGGGTGCAATATAGGCTACATATCACTGTACTCATATTCTTTTTGCTGAGAAATGCACCATAAATGAAATATATGGCCTTTTTGGGGCCAAAATATCACAACACGGCGGAACGCGCTGTGATTGGTTGTGACGTAGTAACTGCAGACTCAGATCTCGCCTGATCAGCTGATCGGCTTGTTTTGGCTCAGCAAACCGCAAATTATAGTTTTATTTTACTAACCTAACTAACCTTACTAACTTGCATTACCCCTACTACCGCAAGATGACCAGTAATCCTCCTTCAAGTGATGTAGTAGGTATTCACTGTGTTTGTGAATATGTAAGTTGTAGTTTATAAGGAAAAAGTGGATAGACAGAGCGAAGTGGCCCGTGACACCAGACAAGTGATGACTTCTGGGATCGGCATTCCTTATAGGGAGCTTAAATGAACCTGCAATGACATGTACAGCTAGACAGATAGACGAACTCATAGAGCTACAGGTAGAAATGTATGGTTAGTAAAGGTTGTAGTGGTGAGTAGAGTGACGAAGGGTGTGTTTTGCTTATGTGGGGAAAGAAAGCCATACATTTCTACCTGTTCCTCTATGAGTTCGTCTATCTGTCTAGCTTTACATGTCATTGCAGGTTCATTTAAGCTCCCTATAAGGAATGCCGATCCCAGAAGTCATCACTTGTCAGGTGTCACGGGCCACTTATCTCTGTCTATCCACTTTTTCCTTATAAACTACAACTTACATATTCACAAACACAGTGAATACCTACTACATCACTTGAAGGAGGATTACTGGTCATCTTGCGGTAGTAGGGGTAATGCAAGTTGGTGTATTAGTAGGTAGTACATAATAGTAGCGGCCGCTTGACAGCTGTTTTGCTCTGTTGTCTAAGCTAGTGACGCCACAACATGGCGCCAGTCGTTTTAGAGCGTATACATTTTCCTGTACTTAAATTGGCTGTATCATCAAAAATACTGTTCACATAGAAAAATCAACATCACTGCCCAACTATATGAGGCTTGAAGATGTCAAATCAATCCTTACCTCAAGTAGAGTAAACGGGTCCATTAACGAAGTTAACATTTTCGTTAACGATTTAACTTTTAAGCTAACCTTGGAAATCATTATCGGACTAATTAACTTCCGTTACATTTAACTTCCGTTAACTCAAGTCCGCTAACCCAAAAATTTCATAAAAACCGGTAAACGAGGCCATGAGGCAGCAGCAGTCTGACGAAGTGAACAGCAACAGTGGAGGCAGCAACAACGAGGAGGAGGAGGAGGAGGACTTCTTCAGTGGTGTCACCCAGCCAAAAGAGAGCAGCAGGAGCCATAGGTCACTCAAGGACAAGGCCCAGAACTTGGTCATGACCTGGTTGGAGACCAACTCTAAGGACTTGCTGACAGATGCTGCCTTTTTGGGTGAGCAAGTGTTGGTGGACTTGTTCATCAAGTTCAACACAGCCATCCCCTCCAGTGCTGCAGTGGAGCGTTTGTTCTCTATGGGCAAGGACATCTTGAGGGCCAAGAGATCATCCCTGTCTGATGAAAACTTTGACATGCTACTTTTCATGAAGGGCAACATGCATCTCATGAACAAAATGGAGAACGAGAAGAAGAGGAAAAATTAAATTATGTATATATCGTGTTTTTCATTTTTTTTTTTTTTTTATTTCTTTCGGCCACTTTATCAATAATTTTTTTTAGTTTAATACTAATATTGTGTTTCATTTAAGTTTTTTTCACCCTTTTCTGGCTCTAAAAGCCTTTAAAAACCTAAAACAGGGCCAAAACTATGAAATCAGCCTTTTTTTAGAAGTTAAAACTATAAAATCTGCCTTTTTTTTTTTTTTAACTCTAAAGCAAAAAAAACTATAGTTTTTTGGTTCTAAAGCCCTTAAAAAAACCCATACAGGCTAATTTTATAGTTTTGGCACTTTTCAAAGGCGTTTTTAGGTGGTTTTTAGAGCAAAAACTGATTTTTTTTTTTTTTCTAGAATAAAAATTTACGTTAACGGTTTATTGATAACTTCCGTTACATTTTTAAAGAATTAACTGATTAACGGTTATCGAAGTTAATTTTTTGGATAACGGATTAACGGTTAACGAAGTTAACTTTTTGATCAACGGCGCCCACCACTGCTAGAAAGCCACCAAGCAATGGGCCCCAGACATAACTACGTCACGGTTTGTTTACATCGGTGCATTGTGGGGATAAGGCGGGGTCGCCGCGGGTGGACCTACGAAGGGAAAACTACGGCGATGGAAGAATTTCGAGTTATTTTGCGCGAAATTGATATTCCAGGTGCTATATTACTGTGCTCTGTTCTCGCTGACAACACTATAGAGAAGACCTGAGGTAATGGCTGATGTGCAGAGACTTCTAAACCAAGAAAACAGAGTCATAACAGAGCCTCGTCAAAAGGTAAGCAACTGGTAGGTACGTAATGTGTCCCTACCACTTGCTTACTTCTTAATGAGACTCTGCTGTGACTGTTTTCCTGGTTTAGAAGCCTTTGCTCATCAACCATCACCTCAGGTCTTCTGTATGTTGTCAGCGAGCACGGAAATATAGCACCTGGAATATCAATTTCGCCCAAAACAACGTGAATTATTTTCATCGTCGTAGTCTTCTCTTTGTAGGTTGTACATATTCATGGTTATGATAGCATTAAAATACCTTATTAATTGAGTTCCTTTTGTTGTCTTTTCTCATAATAAGTAGTGCTACATCATGGTTTAAGTGTTACTTGACGAGCCAATGAATACTCTTGAGTATACCAACATCACCAACCTTTGCTTTGATTTATCTTATTACTCCATCCATAAACAAGTTGCATAACCACGGTGACATTACCCATCCTTGCCTCATGGTACCTGGTACTGTCGTCTACCGATATTTTTATCCCTACACAAATCGGGAAAACTCGCCGACGGTAATGGTTAGGTTAGATTTTGCTTTGATTTATCTTATTACTCCATCCATAAACAAGTTGCATAACCACGGTGACATTACCCATCCTTGCCTCATGGTACCTGGTACTCTCGTCTACCGAAATGCTCGTCCCTACACAAATCGGGGAAAACTCGCCGACGGTAATAGTTAGGTTAGGGGTAATAATGGACGAGAGTTGCGCGGTCGTTTTCAGAGACACAGACTGTTTTTTCTTGGCCTACAATAGGTGCTTGTTTTAATGGAGATAGTTTTTTTAATGGGTTTGTGCAAAAAATGATGGACACCTACACTGGACACCTAGCCTTCTAATGCCCTTCCATGACTCCTGTAAGATGCATGAAAGAGCGAAGAGGTCCATGAAGGACTCTGAAGGATTGTATACATAGTGAAGGATACTTTAAAAATATAGTTCTTCCTCCTCCGTTTCTTCTCCTCCTCTCCTCCCTTCCTTGTCCCACCTCCTGCCTTCTCCTCCCCCTCTCCCCTCCTTCCTCCTCCTCATCCCTCCTTCCCCTTCCTCCCCGTCCCGCCTTCTTCCTCCGCCAATGGTATTTATAAGATAATTATAAATGATCATATATCAGATCACGCTGGGCAGCCGGGGCACGGCATGGGAGAGGCTGGACTCCCACTAGTAAGGCTAAGGATAATTCAAACTTGCTCAAATTATGGAAAGTTATTGAAAAATTTGAACTGGCCTGAAACCGGTGGAATTATCCGGTTTGAATTCTACGGGTTCGCTTTAGAGTGTTAACTGTAAAAGTCGGGATTCAAAATAAAAAAGTAAAATCGGAAGTGGATGTTTGACAATCCCTTGGCCATGACTAAAGACAAGGCATAAATACAAGGCATTAATGTCAACACAAAAATGTCCCAAACTCTCAAACCAGAACCCCACTTGTGACTATTGAAGCCATAAATGTACTAGTGTATGGGTAATACTTCCCACCTTATCCACTGAGATCTTTGCCTGAATCCATGACTGTAGTGGCTGTTGGTGAGGGCAAGGCAGCATGAAGGAGTAGGGTGGGAGGTGTGCCATGGTAGGCAGAGACAAGGTGAGAGGATAGTGATCACTTGGTTGATATTTTTGTTATTTGTTCATTAATAGCCATATGACACAGATGAAGACACTAAATGACACAGACTCTCCAGATAGCCCCTTCTAACTGTCCTGAAATCATGGATGTAGAAATGTAACTATTAACGCCACCACACGTTTGTACATTGAAAAGAAACGTTGTCCTGGCGACTTTACTGTTATCTACGGTGGTGATAAGGTAACAACACAGGCTGGGAAGTATGCCATATGTGCTTGAAGGCAATTCTCTCTCCTCTCTCTCTCTCTCTCTCTCTCTCTCTCTCTCTCTCTCTCTCTCTTAGATAACATAACGAGAGAAAAAGAAAGAAAGAAAAAGTATTTGGTAATAGTAATAATAGTAAATGTGTGTGTGTGTGTGTGTGTGTGTGTGTGTGTGTGTGTGTGTGTGTGTGTATAAGATGTAACATGGTAACCTAGACTTTATCTTTGCATACAGTTTGTCATTGCTAGCCAAACAAGCGGAGTGGGAACTAGTATTATTTCTTGTATTATTAAAGTATTATTTGCATTTGTGTCTTGTAATATTTCTCTAGTATTATTAACCCCTTGAGGCCCAGAACGTAATTTCCTTTGTAATCTGGGTACCATTAGACAATTTTTAGTGAGTATAAGCAATATTTTATAGACATGACCTGTTTAGTATCCTTGTCGACTAACTCATTTGGTATATTCAGCTACTTTTCGTAATTTTATGGCTAACAATACAATTTTTTATAGCCAAGGAAAGATCTGGGCGTGAAGGAGTCAAACATATTTCTGCTGTATTGTACCGTAGATAACACTATAGTCGCCAGTCACTCGCCACTGCACTAATGTCGCCAGGCACAATATATTACGAATTATAGCATCACTTCTGATTTGTATGTGCCACTGAAGATGATACACTAAAGTTTATATTATGTACATCACACTACATGTCTTCAGTGGCACATACAAGGCTGTAGTGATGCTAAAATTTGTAATATATTGTGCCTGGCGACATTAGTGCAGTGGCGAGTGACTGGCGACTATAGTGTTATGTACGGTAGGACCCCAGACAAGAGATGAGAAAGATGCAGTGTTTGGCAGGTCAATGTATGGCTAGGAAGGATGAGATGAGAGTGAAAACAATACATAAGGTCTATGACGGAGAACCTGAAAACAGAAGAGATAGGAGTACTACCGTAGATAACAGTAGTCGCCAGCTGCAATAATGTCGCCAGCCGCCATATATTACGAATTATAGCAATACTACTGATTTGTATGTGCCACTGAAGATGATACACAGTAGTTTATATCATGACTGTATAATCTACCCTGTTTCAGCGTTGTTTTATGCTTTGTATTTGCAAGTATATACGGTTTTAAATTTCCCTACTCGTGTTTTTGGGGGGCGACGACGACGGCGGGAGGACACTCTAAACATAAACACTAGATGGCGACTTTAATGTAGCCCGTTATCAACGTCGCCACTCGGTTTAATTTTTGTAATTTGTTCATTTATAGCCGTACTATGACACAGATGAAGACACAAAATGACAGACTCTCCAGATAGTCTCTTCTAACTTTCCTGAAATCATGAATGTAGAAATGTAAGTATTAATGTCACCACACTTCTGTAAATAAAGAAAAAACGTTGTCCTGGCGACTTTAGTGTTATCTACAGTACACACAATGAGAAGAACAGGGATATCATTTTTTCATATAATAACAGATGAAGTTTTACGGCAACAGTCTCTGAAACATAAAGGTAAGGAGATGAAAGCCAAAAACTTATTCAATTATGTACTACAATGATACGGATTACTGATAAAAAAGACAAACAGAGAGAGAGAGAGAGAGAGAGAGAGAGAGAGAGAGAGAGAGAGAGAGAGAGAGAGAGAGAGAGAGAGAGAGAGAAACAGAACGAGAGAAACAGAACGAGAGAAACAGAACGAGAGAGAAACAGAACGAGAGAGAGAGAGAGAGAGAGAGGAGAGAGAGAGAGAGAGAGAGAAGAGAGAGAGAGAGAGAGAGAGAGAGAGAGAGAGAGAGAGAGAGAGAGAGAGAGAGAGAGAGAGAGAAACAGAACGAGAGAAACAGAACGAGAAACAGAACGAGAGAAACAGAACGAGAGAGAAACAGAACGAGAGAGAGAGAGAGAGAGAGAGAGAGAGAGAGAGAGAGAGAGAGAAACAGAACGAGAGAGAGAGAGAGAGAGAGAGAAGAGAATGTGTTACAAGGATCAGCCATCAGTGTAGACTAGACTAAATCAGACCGAGAATACAACTTAATAGCATGAGAAGATGATACGTTTGGGTTTAATGAACAGTTAGGAATTACAAAGCAGAGCATAACAGAACAAGAGGGAGTGATACTTACGGGAGGATTATGAATGGATGAACATTGAATGAATGGAACATTGACGTTGTGACGATATAAAGAGTTGCCAATATAAAGGGTTGCATGGCCCCTACTGCGCATGCGCGGTGGCGTGAGAAACCAAATATATCAGGTAAATAGAAATATCGTCTAAAATCAGTTAAACAATGCTATCCTTCACCAAATGAGGCATCCCACAATAGAAGAATGCCTCATCTATTGCTGTCATCAAGATACTCGCCCAACAGTGGTGTTTACATGAGATATTTTGGTTCTTAGTGTTGCTGCCTGGCCCGCTCTCGCACCGACCACCGCCCCAAGCCAGCAATATGGCAAATTATGTCATAAATGATAAGTGTCCGTACACTATAAGGCTGTCCATGATAGAAGAAGACTTGAACAATCGCTGCATACCAGACACAAGCCCAGTGGTTAGATATATATGAACCTAGACGGGTGTTTTGGTGCACCTGGCACAAGCTGCAAGGGACGAGGACACCATGGCAGGTTTGTGCTCCTGTTTGTAATAATACAGTAACGTTCCCTGCTTTAACTTTGGTCGTACATTGAATAATCAGTATTGTACAGGTGGGCTAAGTATTTGTACAAAACGACGCGTTATTATGTGTAAATCATATCATGTTCACCCATCCACGTCGGAGGCATGCGCGGGAAGGGTGACACAGAAAAAGGCATATTTAACAGTAAGAATACAACGTCTGTGTGTCATTATCGACAAGTATGTTCCTTGTTGACTACTTTATATATTGTATTAGTGCCAAGGCAATACAGAATGGATTTCCATAGTAATAAGAACAAATAAGCCAGGCATCCACGTCGGTGTAGCGATCTGACCAGCTACCCTTGGCCCGAGTAGCTACACTGCACAAATATGCACTGAAACACTGCTCCCTGGGTGAATATTTGTTTGACAATGTATACCAATTGTATAATAAATGACCTACATGAGAAAATAATATAACATGTGTTTTGGTTTCCTTATTTATCAGGGTAGGTACCACATTCATCGCCACATAGCTACATGGTAAATAAGATGTAAAGAACCATATATTCCACTGTATCTGTACCACAGTGGTCTATGATCGAAGTTATCACTGACTAGTATAAATGAATGACCTACATGAGAAAATAATATGACTTGTGTTTTGGTGACACTATTTATCAGGGTACCACATTCATCGCCACATAGCAACGTGGTAAATAAGATGTAAAGAACCATACATATATACCACTGTATAGTGGTCTATGATCGAAGTTATCACTGACTAGTATAAATAAATGACCTACATGAGAAAATAATATGACTTGTGTTTTGGTGACACTATTTATCAGGGTACCACATTCATCGCCACATAGCTACATGGTAAATAAGATGTAAAGAAGCATATATACCACTGTATTTGTACCACAGTGGTCTATGATCGAAGTTATCACTGACTAGTATAAATGAATGACCTACATGAGAAAATAATATGACTTGTGTTTTGGTGACACTATTTATCAGGGTACCACATTCATCGCCACATAGCTACATGGTAAATAAGATGTAAAGAGGCATATATACCACTGTATTTGTACCACAGTGGTCTATGATCGAAGTTATCACTGACTAGTATAAATGAATGACCTACATGAGAAAATAATATGACTTGTGTTTTGGTGACACTATTTATCAGGGTACCACATTCATCGCCACATAGCTACGTGGTAAATAAGATGTAAAGAAGCATATATACCACTGTATTTGTACCACAGTGGTCTATGATCGAAGTTATCACTGACTAGTATAAATGAATGACCTACATGAGAAAATAATATGACTTGGGTTTTGGTGACACTATTTATCAGGGTACCACATTCATCGCCACATAGCTACATGGTAAATAAGATGTAAAGAGGCATATATACCACTGTATCTGTACCACAGTGGTCTATGATCGAAGTTATCACTGACTAGTATAAATGAATGACCTACATGAGAAAATAATATGACTTGGGTTTTGGTGACACTATTTATCAGGGTACCACATTCATCGCCACATAGCTACATGGTAAATAAGATGTAAAGAGGCATATATACCACTGTATCTGTACCACAGTGGTCTATGATCAAAGTTATCACTGACTAGTATAAATAAATGACCTACATGAGAAAATAATATGACTTGTGTTTTGGTGACACTATTTATCAGGGTACCACATTCATCGCCACATAGCTACATGGTAAATAAGATGTAAAGAAGCATATATACCACTGTATTTGTACCACAGTGGTCTATGATCGAAGTTATCACTGACTAGTATAAATGAATGACCTACATGAGAAAATAATATGACTTGTGTTTTGGTGACACTATTTATCAGGGTACCACATTCATCGCCACATAGCTACAAGGTAAATAAGATGTAAAGAAGCATATATACCACTGTATCTGTACCACAGTGGTCTATGATCGAAGTTATCATTGACTAGTATAAATAAATGACCTACATGAGAAAATAATGACTTGTGTTTTGGTGACACTATTTATCAGGGTACCACATTCATCGCCACATAGCTACGTGGTAAATAAGATGTAAAGAAGCATATATACCACTGTATCTGTACCACAGTGGTCTATGATCGAAGTTATCACTGAATAGTATAAATGAATGACCTACATGAGAAAATAATATGACTTGTGTTTTGGTGACACTATTTATCAGGGTACCACATTCATCGCCACATAGCTACATGGTAAATAAGATGTAAAGAAGCATATATACCACTGTATCTGTACCACAGTGGTCTATGATCGAAGTTATCACTGACTAGTATAAATGAATGACCTACATGAGAAAATAATATAACTTGTGTTTTGGTGACACTATTTATCAGGGTACCACATTCATCGCCACATAGCTACATGGTAAATAAGCTGTAAAGAACCATACATATATACCACTGTATAGTGGTCTATGATCGAAGTTATCACTGACTAGTATAGATAAATGACCTACATGAGAAAATAAATACTTGTGTTTTGGTGACACTATTTATCAGGCAACCAAATATATCGCCGTATCAACGATAAATAAAGTTGCGCTTTTCCGCGCATGCGCAGTAGGGGCCATGCAACCCTTTATATTGGCAACTCTTTATATCGTCACAACGTAGTTGGAGTGACAGAAACACAAATGAGAGAGAGAATTGAACTTAGATCTGAGGGCCGTACTATTAAACCTTCCGCCCGGGCTGGCGATCGCCTGCCGATGCTCCGCCAGGCGAACGCCAGCCTCAGGAAATCCTTACTTTTAAACACTGGCTTACGCCAACCCTGGCGAACGCCAGGGTTGGCGGACGTGAGTGATCGCCAGCGCTACTTTCTCCTATTCCCGCTCGATTCGGCGGAAAAGCGCGCGAAATTGGTTTGTTTACAACATCCATGGCTGCACGTTACGAAAATTCTCCTTCTAGAGCAACGCCTATATCCCATGTGGATAAGTGGGTGCTCCTTGACCTCATCAAGGAGCACATAGAAGTCATTAATGACAAAACAACAAAATTCTATGGGTTCACAGAAGGCAGCGGCGTGGCAGGCCCCAATTAGTCCCACTAAATAGTGAAAAGGAACCGGGACAACTATGTATCATGTAAAGTAGGANTGGTGTAAATGCTACTCCGGCGCAACCCTCCCCCCCCCTCTTGCGCCGAGGCTGTTTGAATAATCCGCCGAGATGGACTTGCGCCGGGCGCAAGGAGGAGTATCTCAGAGTATCTCCACAGAGACAGCTGATTGGCTGGCGAATACATTGGCGTCATCCTCGCTAATAGCGAATCACAGCAGTGTTTATATTAGCTATTCAGATCTATCAGCCAATCACAAGGCTGTCACGTGATAAATAATGTTTACAAACATTAATCAGCTGATTACTCAGCTGACATCTGGGTTGACACAACAAATCGAGGTATCATGTTTAAAGCGATAAGGAAAGGTTTGATGATGATGATTGAAGAATTTCGTCAGTTATTGACGCAGCTGAGATGGATCTCTGCTGTAGCCAGACAGCTCTCTCGCAGACTACCCCGAGCAGAGAGCTGTCTGCTAGTGCTTATAGTGTTGGCCGAAGCCAGCACCCCGGGAGGCGGGTTACAAACCCCCGGCTAACACCCGGTACCCATTCACTGCTGGGTGGACAGGGGCTCGGGTTTTTAAGGAAACAGCCCAACGTGTTTCCGCTCCACCCGGGGATCGAACCCGGGACTTCTCGGTTGTGAACCGAGTGTGCTTCCCCTACACTAAGGGGATACAGTTGATTCGGGCCGCCAGTTGAATCAGGCCGCCTATATTAAAGCATACTGGACGAGTTTCGTGGTCGTTTTCAGAGACACCGACTTATTTTTCTTGGCCTACAATAGGTGCTTGTTCTAACGGAGATAGTTTTATTTTGCGCAAAAAAAAAAAAAAAAAAAAAAAAAATTAAACAACCTAACCTTATAGGTTTTAATGAAACCTAACCTAACCTTAAAGGTTTTAATGAACCTAACCTAACCTTATAGGTTTTAATGAAACCTAACCTAACCTTAACCACAAAGTATACCTTTTTTTTTTTTTTATGGGTTTGCGCAAAATAAAACTATCTCCATTAGAACAAGCCCCTATTGTAGGCCAAGAAAAAAAATCGGATATCTCTGAAAACGACCGTTAAACTGCCCTGTCTGCTGGGTATGCATTAGGGTGGTCCTTAAAAACAAAAGTTGGAATTGTTTTGTTCCTAACCCGGGAATTTGTTACCATTCAAGTGGAAATCACCCTGAAATTTTTTTATGGAATTCGGCTCGTAGGAAGATGTTGCACACATGACCCGAAGTTTTCCCTCTGTGACTCGTTCGACTGGTCATGGTGTTATTGGAACATACTCCATTTCCTCCTCCTATTTTCACAATATTTTCCTTCCGAATTCGATTCTACTTGTCACAAATTAAGTTCTGAACATATTCTCCTTCTTTTTCGGGTTTGATATGGCGACTAGGAGCAAAGATTTTCTTGTGGTTCCCCAAACGGAGGTAATTGGCTCCAAAAACTCCCTTCCAACAGAGAGGTTCTCGGGGTCGTTCTCCACCGTCTACAGCTCAAAAAGATGACTCTCCGCGATGTCACGCTGGCCGTGACCCCCATGGTGGCTCAGTTTTGGGATATGGCGCGGATCCCAATGATCCGAAAAGACAACATTGTCACCAAGATTGAGAAGCTCCATCGGGAGTACGAGCTCCTCAAGAAAGGTCGCTATCGGCGATCGGAGGCTCAAATCTCGAAAGAAAAAGGATTTGAGGTACTTCTCGACAACCTCTTCGACGTGGCACACGGGAATGCGCTGACCATGATGACCAAACCAGGAGGACAAAGAGTTCCTCCTCGCCCAACGGGAGCCAGGACGTCGAGGAAGGATGGGCGGCGTCGATTCCGTCCTTGCTGCTCAGGAGACGAGGCAATCTCTTCGCTTGGAAAAGGCCGCTGCTTTCTCGCCCGCAAACAAGAAGAGGCTGCCGCTTCCTCATCTGTGGCGCAGCTCGAGTCCTCGCCGTCGTCCAGCTCCAACACTTCAGCTGTTGTCTCAGATGAAGAATACGGAGCAGTTGGAGGAGCGAGTCCTGCGAAAGCGGGCGAAACGGGCCACGAAGAACATCGTCTCTCCAGCACTGGCGGCCACGCTGGATCGAACCAAGCTGACCGATCGTTCCGCGACATACGTGCTGACTGAAGCCGCACGTTGCCTAGGCCAGAACGTCGAAGAGCTCAACATCAACCGCTCATCCATCCGACGCCAACGCTTGAAACATCGTGCGGCCATGGCCTCAAAGATCAGAGAGGAGTTTCGGTCAGGAACTCCGCTGGTGGTCCACTGGGATGGCAAGCTCGTGATGGACCTGACCACGAAAGAAACATGTGGACCGTCCCCCGATCATCATTTCCGGGATTGGAGGCGCCCAACTGCTCGCCGTCGCCAAGTTGGGCAGTGGCACGGGAGAGAGCATGGCGGCAGCGGTGGTCTCGGCCCTGGAGACATGGGGAGTCGCGGATCAGGTAGTCGGGATGTCCTTCGACACCACGGCATCCAACACCCGGCCGCAGAAACGGGGCCTGTGTCCTCATCGAACAGAAAATGGGGAAAGACCTGCTGCATTTCGCCTGTCATCACCATATCCTGGAGCTGGTGGTACATGCGGTGTTCGTCCGTTGTTTGGGTGTTCCTCATCGCCCGAGCAATCTGCTCTTCAAACGCTTCCAAACCTCATGGGAGAGCATCGACCGAGAGGACTTCGGCACGGGAATCATGGTGGAGGAAGTGGCGACTGTTCTAGAGGACGTCAAGGATGAGGCTCTTCGATGGACTCTTCAAGTCCTTCAAGAGCGTGAGGACCTTCGCGATGACTACACGGGAATTGGTCAAACTTGTCATCATTTTCCTCGGTGGTGCCCCTCCCGGTGGAATTCGATTCCTTGCTCCTGAAGCAATGCACCAGGCCAGATGGATGTCAAAAGTCCTCTACTCCTTCAAGATTTGGATGTTCCGGGGCCAGTTCCGCTTGACGAAGAAGGAGGAGCGTGGACTTCAGCGGTTGTGCCTCTTCGTCGTCCGAGTCTACGCAAAGGCCTGGATTGAGGCTTCTTTCTCGGTTCAAGCCCCTCGACTCGACCTCGAACTCATCAAGGCCCTCGCACCTACGACAAGATCGACCCTGAGATCGGAGACGTCGCGCTGTCGAAACTGTCAAGCCATCTGTGGTACGTGTCAGAAGAACTGGTTGGGCTGTCCTTCTTCGACTCCGACGTGTCCTGCGAGACCAAAAACGCCATGGTTACGGCCCTACGACGAGAGGAATTTGACGGAGAGGACACGGCTCCGAAAAGAGTCACGCTTCCAAAGAAGTCGGTCCGAGATCTCCACCTGGAAGACTTCGTCAGTGGACGTACTCTCCACTTCTTCCGGAAGCTACACCTGGATGAGGCCTTTCCTCGATCTGCCACCGGACTCGTGGCAGATGGACGAGGGGTTCCAGCGGTCCTCTCAGATCGTCCGGAACCTCGCTGTGGTGAATGACCACGCGGAAAGAGGAGTTGCGCTCATCCAAGAGTTCAACGGATCCCTCACAAAGGATGAGGAGCAGCTTCAGTTCCTCCTTCAAGTGGTGGCGGACCACCGGAAGGCCTTCCCGGACCCGCGGAAGCGCACCCTGGCCCACACCAGGCCACAGTGAGGAGCCCGGCAAGCACGATACCCCCGCCTTCGAGCGGCTAATACCTCAACTGAGGGGTGACCTGGAGCCAGGGCCAGGGTGAAATTGGAGGAGGCGTGTGCAACATCTTTTCGTGAACCGATTCGGCTGAAAATTTACTCACATAGTATTTTCATAACATAGAACATATATCCGGGTTAGGAACATAAAGTTTCTCAAAATTAAATTTTACATACATACTAAGGACCACCCTAGTATGCATGCTACTATAGGCGGCCCGAATCAACGGTACCCCACTAAGGAGTACCATTGACAGTACAGATTGACCAGAAATAAACAATTTGGAGGCAATAAATTAAGGCGCAGACATCCTGATTGACTTTTAATAAATATTTCTAGGGCAATAATGGGCCAGCCATCCTGTTTAAACCCTAAAAATTCAGGGACAAAAAGGGGCAGACCCAAGGTGATCATATAATCATATAATTCAAGGGGTAAGAGGCAGACATTCTGAGTGACCTAATCGTATCATTCAGGGAAAATGAGAACGGACCTGGTACTTTCGTCTACCGAAATTCTCGTCCGACACAATCCGGGAATTTCTCGCCGAAGGTAATGGTTAGGTTAGTAGGATATTAAGGGAAAGATCCCGGTAAAAATGAACGAGGACTCCCCGCGGTCATTTTCTGAAACACTGACTAGATTTTCCTTGCCTAAAATTAGTGCTTTTGGTAAAAAATGGACGAGGACTGCACGGTTATTTTCTGAGACAGCCCTAGTTTTTCCTTGGGAAAATTAGTGCTTTTGATAAAAATGGACGAGGACTGCGCAGTCATTTTTGAAACACTGACTAGTTTTTCCCTTTGCCTAAAATTAGTGCTTTTGGTAAAAATGGACGAGGACTGCGCGGTCATTTTCTGAGACACTGATAGTTTTTTCCGGTAAATTTCTAGTGTTTGCCCATACACTCCACTAACCCCCAATCAAGTTTGGGCACCTGTGGGAATGCGGGGTTTTGGGTGGGGAGCAAAAAAGCGTCGGAGACACGTAATTTAAGAATTTGTGTAGAGGAGACAAACTCCCTAAAATCTAAGTAATTTCCTTATATCTAGAGAAATTTGCCTAACCAAAATTAACCTAACCTAGCGGGGGCTTGACCCACCGATAAAAAAACTAACCTAACCAAAATCAAACCAAATCTAACCAAAACCTAACCAGATCTAACCTAACCTAACCAAATATAACCTCCCCTAATCAATAATACCCTAACCAAACCTTTTGGTTGGGGGCCTCTGGAAGGAGAGGTTGTGTCTGTACGAGAAACGTCTAAGACAACTATATCTTTCTACAATATGTATATAAGTTTGGTAAAATGCTAGTGTTTGCCCATACTCTCCCACTTCCCCAAACAAGTTGGGCACCTGTGGGAATGCGGGGGTTTTTGGGTGGGGAACAAATTATGCGTCGGAAACACGTAATTTAAGAGTTTTTTAGGGGGTTAAAATTCCCTAGATCTAGGGTAATTTCCTTATATCTAGAGAAATTTGCCTAACCAAAATTTAAACCCAAACCCAGCGGGGGCTTGACCCACTGATAACCTAACCTAACCTAAACCTAACCCAACCTCCTAGCGGGGGGTTGGGGTGTTGGGGGGGTTTCAACACTTCAGTCATCATTCTGTGAGGATCGTCAGGTTCACACGTCTCTGGACTCAGAAGAAATCCAATGAATTTTCCTAATCTTTGAGATTTTTTAAATTTCCATAACTCAAAAATTAGTGGTTGCGGGCGCATATTTTGTACCCCAGCCATATATCCTGCATTCCCCCGGGCCCCAAGCTTGTTTGGGGGGAGAGGGGGGAGTATGGGCAAAAAACTAGAATAATACCATAAGTTTTAAAATTACGCGGAAGTGCATTAATACTGTTACGTATACTAAACAAAAAATAAATAGAAAAACGCATGTGGTAATGGCGGTAGTGACCGCGCAGTTATCGTCCATTATAACTGAAACACCAACCGAGAAGTCTTGCCGACATAAAAGTTTTCGGCGAGTTCCACTTGTAATAGGTGCAAATGAAAGAATAAAAGATATTTCGTTATTGGACAAGTTTTCGCTTTTCCCAAAATAATTTAAAAATACACTTCAATACAATCATGGACATTGGTTACGTAACATGTCAAAAACCCCCGGACTCCCCCAAACACTAAATAACCCCGATATTCGGTTTCCCCGAATTCACAAACACGGGTAAAAGCTGTTAAATATATAGATGGGTACTGTTATGTTAATAAATAAACCCTTTTAACTGTCGTTAATAGGTTTGGAACTCTCGCCGACGTAAAAAATATGGAACATTCTCCGACGGTGGCGAGCATTCCTTCCGTTCGAGGACTGTACCATTAAAGGCTAGCAAACGTGATAATACCATTCAGGGGCAATGAGGGTCAAGGTCCTGAGTGACCTAACCATAGTGCAAGGTCACTGAGGGGCAGGCATCAGAACAAAAGTTTCATTCTCAAAAACGTCCAAATTACGATATAGTGAAACAGTAATCTAGCCGCGGGATGCCAGGCTCGCCTCGTCCCACAACAATTCTGCTCACAGGACTCCGCTAGTGGTCTAAAAAACTGGTGTTGCCCAATAACGAACTAATACAACAAAACACCGAAGGCAGTCCCTACACGGCTGAGGCGGTGTGACGATATAAAGAGTTGCCAATATAAAGGGTTGCATGGCCCTACTGCGCATGCGCGGTGGCGTGAGAAACCAAATATATCAGGTAAATAGAAATATCGTCTAAAATCAGTTAAAACAATGCTATCCTTCACCAAATGAGGCCTCCACAATAGAAGAATGCCTCATCTATTGCTGTCATCAAGATACTCGCCCAACAGTGGTGTTTACATGAGATATTTTGGTTTTTAGTGTTGCGCATGGCCCGCTCTCGCACCGACCACCGCCCCAAGCCAGCAATATGGCAAATTATGTCATAAATGATAAGTGTCCGTACACTATAAGGCTGTCCATGATAGAAGAAGACTTGAACAATCGCTGCATACCAGACACAAGCCAGTGGTTAGATATATATGAACCTAGACGGGTGTTTTGGTGCACCTGGCACAAGCTGCAAGGGACGAGGACACCATGGCAGGTTGTGCTCCTGTTTGTAATAATACAGTAACGTTCCCTGCTTTAACTTTGGTCGTACATTGAATAATCAGTATTGTACAGGTGGGCTAAGTATTTGTACAAAACGACGCGTTATATGTGTAAACCCATATCATGTTCACCCATCCACGTCGGAGGCATGCGCGGGAAGGGGGGACACAGAAAAAGGCATATTTAACAGTAAGAATACAACGTCTGTGTGTCATTATCGACAAGTATGTTCCTGGTTGACTACTTTATATATTGTATTAGTGCCAAGGCAATACAGAATGGATTTCCATAGTAATAAGAACAAATAAGCCAGGCATCCACGTCGGTGTAGCGATCTGACCAGCTACCCTTGGCCCGAGTAGCTACACTGCACAAATATGCACTGAAACACTGCTCCCTGGTGAAGAGTGTTGTGACAATGTATACCAATTGTATAATAAATGACCTACATGAGAAAATAATATAACATGTGTTTTGGTTTCCTTATTTATCAGGGTACCACATTCATCGCCACATAGCTACATGGTAAATAAGATGTAAAGGACCATATATTCCACTGTATCTGTACCACAGTGGTCTATGATCGAAGTTATCACTGACTAGTATAAATAAATGACCTACATGAGAAAATAATATGACTTGTGTTTTGGTAACACTATTTATCAGGGTACCACATTCATCGCCACATAGCTACATGGTAAATAAGATGTAAGGAACCATATATACCACTGTATAGTGGTCTATGATCGAAGTTATCACTGACTAGTATAAATAAATGACCTACATGAGAAAATAATATGACTTGTGTTTTGGTGACACTATTTATCAGGGTACCACATTCATCGCCACATAGCTACGTGGTAAATAAGATGTAAAGAACCATACATATATACCACTGTATAGTGGTCTATGATCGAAGTTATTACTGACTAGTATAAATAAATGAAATACATGAGAAAATAATATGACTTGTGTTTTGGTGACACTATTTATCAGGGTACCACATTCATCGCCACATAGCTACATGGTAAATAAGATGTAAAGAGGCATATATACCACTGTATCTGTACCACAGTGGTCTATGATCGAAGTTATCACTGACTAGTATAAATGAATGACCTACATGAGAAAATAATATGACTTGGGTTTTGGTGACACTATTTATCAGGGTACCACATTCATCGCCACATAGCTACATGGTAAATAAGATGTAAAGAAGCATATATACCACTGTATTTGTACCACAGTGGTCTATGATCGAAGTTATCACTGACTAGTATAAATGAATGACCTACATGAGAAAATAATATGACTTGTGTTTTGGTGACACTATTTATCAGGGTACCACATTCATCGCCACATAGCTACATGGTAAATAAGATGTAAAGAAGCATATATTCCACTGTATTTGTACCACAGTGGTCTATGATCGAAGTTATCACTGACTAGTATAAATAAATGACCTACATGAGAAAAATAATATGACTTGTGTTTTGGTGACACTATTTATCAGGGTACCACATTCATCGCCACATAGCTACATGGTAAATAAGATGTAAAGAACCATATATACCACTGTATAGTGGTCTATGATCGAAGTTATCACTGACTAGTATAAATAAATGACCTACATGAGAAAATAATATGACTTGGGTTTTGGTGACACTATTTATCAGGGTACCACATTCATCGCCACATAGCTACAAGGTAAATAAGATGTAAAGAAGCATATATACCACTGTATCTGTACCACAGTGGTCTATGATCGAAGTTATCACTGACTAGTATAAATAAATAACCTACATGAGAAAAATAATATGACTTGTGTTTGGTGACACTATTTATCAGGGTACCACATTCATCGCCACATAGCTAATGGTAAATAAGATGTAAAGAAGCATATATACCACTGTATCTGTACCACAGTGGTCTATGATCGAAGTTATCATTGACTAGTATAAATAAATGACCTACATGAGAAAATAATATGACTTGTGTTTTGGTGACACTATTTATCAGGGTACCACATTCATCGCCACATAGCTACATGGTAAATAAGATGTAAAGAAGCATATATACCACTGATCTTGTACCACAGTGGTCTATGATCGAAGTTATCACTGACTAGTATAAATGAATGACCTACATGAGAAAATAATATGACTTGTGTTTTGGTGACACTATTTATCAGGGTACCACATTCATCGCCACATAGCTACGTGGTAAATAAGATGTAAAGAAGCATATATACCACTGTATCTGTACCACAGTGGTCTATGATCGAAGTTATCACTGAATAGTATAAATGAATGACCTACATGAAAAAATAATATGACTTGTGTTTTGGTGACACTATTTATCAGGGTACCACATTCATCGCCACATAGCTACATGGTAAATAAGATGTAAAGAAGCATATATACCACTGTATTTGTACCACAGTGGTCTATGATCGAAGTTATCACTGACTAGTATAAATGAATGACCTACATGAGAAAATAATATGACTTGGGTTTTGGTGACACTATTTATCAGGGTACCACATTCATCGCCACATAGCTACATGGTAAATAAGATGTAAAGAACCATATATACCACTGTATAGTGGTCTATGATCGAAGTTATCACTGACTAGTATAAATAAATGACCTACATGAGAAAATAATATGACTTGTGTTTGGTAACACTATTATCAGGGTACCACATTCATCGCCACATAGCTACATGGTAAATAAGATGTAAAGAACCATATATACCACTGTATAGTGGTCTATGATCGAAGTTATCACTGACTAGTATAAATAAATGACCTACATGAGAAAATAATATGACTTGTGTTTTGGTGACACTATTTATCAGGGTACCACATTCATCGCCACATAGCTACATGATAAATAAGATGTAAAGAACCATATATACCACTGTATCTGTACCACAGTGGTCTATGATCGAAGTTATCATTGACTAGTATAAATAAATGACCTACATGAGAAAATAATATGACTTGTGTTTTGGTGACACTATTTATCAGGGTACCACATTCATCGCCACATAGCTACATGGTAAATAAGATGTAAGGAACCATATATACCACTGTATAGTGGTCTATGATCGAAGTTATCACTGACTAGTATAAATAAATGACCTACATGAGAAAATAATATAACTTGTGTTTTTGGGGACACTATTTATCAGGGTACCACATTCATCGCCACATAGCTACATGGTAAATAAGATGTAAAGAAGCATATATACCACTGTATCTGTACCACAGTGGTCTATGATCGAAGTTATCACTGACTAGTATAAATGAATGACCTACATGAGAAAATAATATAACTTGTGTTTTGGTGACCCCTATTTTTCAGGGTACCACATTCATCGCCACATAGCTACATGGTAAATAAGCTGTAAAGAATCATACATATATACCACTGTATAGTGGTCTATGATCGAAGTTATCACTGACTAGTATAGATAAATGACCTACATGAGAAAATAAATACTTGTGTTTTGGTGACACTATTTATCAGGCAACCAAATATATCGCCGTATCAACGATAAATAAAGTTGCGCTTTTCCGCGCATGCGCAGTAGGGGCCATGCAACCCTTTATATTGGCAACTCTCTGGCCCGTACCGAGAGTCATGACGGTAGGCGGTAGAACGACGAGCGGCAGACCTTCGCTTACCATAAGACGGCTAAAATACCCTGTAATGTTGGAACGAAGAGCAGGGACGCGGTGGCGGTCAAGGTTGAAGACACGGCTATCCCCGTGTCTTCGCCGCAACCTTCGATGAATTTTTATTACATTCCTAATCTGGAGGGATTAAGAGATATGTTAAAAAATTTCTTGCCAATATGTATTTAAGTATAAGTATAAGATTATTAGGTATTACATATGCGGCAATAAGTGATTTTAGTGATAATAATTAAGGAGGTTCAGGATAGAGGGGTGGGTAGTGGCTAGAGCCGCCGCCATCATGAAGGTCGCTGCCAGAACCCGCCAGGACGGTTCTCTTACCGCATATGTCACATGAGCGGTAGAGAAACTTACGTATACACGCCTCTACTGTTAATTAACTTCATTAAATATATATTTCACCAACTTCATAGCCGATCGCAACGTTTCTGTTGATGTTTTTGATGAGTATAAGGGCAAATTCGCATTATACACTATTTAGTCGTACGGCTGGCTACGCAATTTGAAGCAGCACTGTTGCCACTATATTGTCGCAGGCGCGAGATCTCAACCAACCTCCGATGTCGACTCTCGGTAACAAATGGAAGGTTTGCCGTTCGTCGCTACCTCGCTGTTCGTCCTCTACCGCCTTCAACTCTCGGTACGGGCCTCTATATCGTCACAGCGGCCTCCCACCAAGGCTTGTATCTCCTAAACATTTGTAAACACGCCGTGCCGACTACCAATAGGCTTATATTTTAATCCTTACCTCGGTGGTAACGTCTATTAGGCATAATAAATGACATTTTATTTATATATATGAGATACACCTTCTCTACACTCCTCATCGAGGTGGTGTAAATCTACGCCCTAATATTGGCCCTGTGACGTCACGGAAATGGAGTAAGCGCATTTTCGTGACGTTCACCGCCCTGGTTCAAGTCCAGTCCGGACCGGGTCAGGGTGGACTGATGGTCGCGAAAATACATCGAGACTGGCCCCGTCCATTCGTCGTTCCTATTGGCTGGGGGATCGAGTGGGCGGTACTGAACTGAACTGTGGAGGGCGGCAGGAGTCCATCTTGTCAATATCCTTTTTGTCGTCCGCCTTTAACCTGTGCTGAAGACTTTACAACTACCACGCCTGTGATACTTTAGTCTTATGGTCAGCCATCATGGTGTTTCATGTCTTATCAGCAGCACGAGAAGCTCCTGGTCGCCTTCCCGCTGACTGTAGTGCGATGCGCCAGTCCCACACTGTCAAGGTGGTCCGTATGTGGGTCCCGGACTGGA
>JACEEZ010007362.1:0-23018 GCA_016584305.1 Chionoecetes opilio | reverse complement strand
GAACGTTGGTGATACGGCGGGGCTACACAGTAGCACAGGCAGATGCAGACACTGTGTCGCCCTGCGCCACACACTCGTTGGAACGCATATACCTGCACACGTGCGGCACAGCCACTCATCCGGCTGACACTAGTTCTCAACGATGTCATCATCAGTGACGTAACCAGAAAATTGAAAAGAGGGGGCCAAAAAAAAAAATATATATATATATATATATATTAACACACGTCACTGATGATGACATCTTGAGGTGTGGCTGTGCCGCACGTGTGCCGGAAACTGCGTTCCAACGAGTGCGTGGCGCAGGGCGACACAGGTCTGCATATCCGCCCTGTGCTGCTGTGCTGCCATGCATATCAACCAACGTGCGTGCTTACATTCAAAACTATATATATATATATATATTTTATATATATATATTATATATATATATATATATATATATATATATATATATATTTTATATATATATATATATATCATAGACCACTGTAGATATAATGGTCTGTGATATATATATAGGTATTTATTTATTTATAATAAATATATTTTATTATTTATTTTTTGCAAAGGGGGGGCCATGGCCGCATGCCCCCCCCCCCCCCGTTAGTAAAGGTTGTAGTGGTGAGTAGAGTGACGAAGGGTGTATGTTTTGCTTATGGGGGGAAAAGAAAGCCATACATTTCTACCTGTTCCTCTATGAGTTCGTCTATCTGTCCAGCTGTACATGTCATTGCAGGTTCATTTAAGCTCCCTATAAGGAATGCCGATCCCAGAAGTCATCACTTGTCAGGTGTCACGGGCCACTTATCTCTGTCTATCCACTTTTTCCTTATAAACTACAACTTACATATTCACAAACACAGTGAATACCTACTACATCACTTGAAGGAGGATTACTGGTCATCTTGCGGTAGTAGGGGTAATGCAAGTTGGTGTATTAGTAGGTAGTACATAATAGTAGCGGCCGCTTCACAACTGTTTTGCTCTGTTGTCTAAGCTAGTGACGTCACAACATGGCGCCAGTCGTTTTAGAGCGTATACATTTTCCTGTACTTAAATTGGCTGTATCATCAAAAATACTGTTCACATAGAAAAATCAACATCACTGCCCAACTATATGAGGCTTGAAGATGTCAAATCAATCCTTACCTCAAGTAGAGTAAACGGGTCCATTAAAAATGAGGTGTACCGTCAAATCTTTGGGGCACAGGCATATACACAGGGGGCAGCACTCCTGGGGGAAGTGGGAGCATCCAGTGTTAGGAATAGAATAAGGGAGGGACAGTGGAAGTACTTGAGGTATGTATTAGTAGACGGGAATGACCTAGTGAAAAGGATAGGAGAGGAGATGATTGAGAAAAGACAAAATAAATGGATGCAAGCTGTAATGAAAGATTTGAGAAAGACTGGAGTCATGAACCAGGGTGTGAGGTGAAACAAAGGAGAGTATAAGGGAAAAAATGAGAGAGTTGGACACAAGAGAATGGGTGAATGAAATGAATGAAAAAATAAGTTTGAAAATATATAGAAAATGGAGAAAAGAGAAGGGAGGCCAAGAAGAAATATACAGCAATGACCAAGCTTCAGAACTACTGTTCAAGTGCAGGACAAACAACCTACAACTAGACGACAGAAGGAGGTTCTGGGGAGAAGAAATAACTTGTGATTTATGTGGGGCGGAAAAGGAGGACTTAAAACATTTTCTGCTATGGTGTCCAGCCTACAGTAATGAAAGAAGGAAAAGTGTGAGGCTACAACAACCTTACCTAGAGGAGGAAGAGGATATAGTGGGGGAGTATTTGTTCGGAGAGGGGAATGTGGAAGAAGCAAAAAGAACAATCAACAGTTTTTGGATGACCAGAGAAAATAAGAAGAAAGAAAAAGAAAGAAACTAATAAGATAGAATAAGAGAAGACAACTAACTAAAGACCCAGACAGCAAGAAGAAACACGTCAGGGAGTGCCGTTGAAAAAGGCCTGACTCCCGCAACCCACAACTGTACTGAACTGGTGTTGACATGAGATAGTTTGGTTCTTAGTGTTGCTGCCTGGCCCGCTCTCGCACCGACCACCGCCCCAAGCCAGCAATATGGCAAATTATGTCATAAATGATAAGTGTCCGTACACTATAAGGCTGTCCATGATAGAAGAAGACTTGAACAATCGCTGCATACCAGACACAAGCCCAGTGGTTAGATATATATGGACATATACGGGTGTTTTGGTGCACCTGGCACAAGCTGCAAGGGACGAGGACACCATGGCAGGTTTGTGCTCCTGTTGGTAATAATACAGTAACGTTCCCTGCTTTAACTTTGGTCGTACATTGAATAATCAGTATTGTACAGGTGGGCTAAGTATTTGTACAAGACAACGCGTTATTATGTGTAAATCATATCATGTTCACCCATCCACGTCGGAGGCATGCGCGGGAAGGGTGACACAGAAAAAGGCATATTTAACAGTAAGAATACACCGTCTGTGTGTCATTATCGACAAGTATGTTCCTGGTTGACTACTTTATATATTGTATTAGTGCCAAGGCAATACAGAATGGATTTCCATAGTAATAAGAACAAATAAGCCAGGCATCCACGTCGGATGTAGCGATCTCACCAGCTACCCTTGGCCCGAGTAGCTACACTGCACAAATACGCACTGAAACACTGCTCCCTGGGTGAATAGTTGTTTAACAATGTATACCAATTGTAATCCTGGGTAAAACATGGTGGAAACATTGAATGTAGAGTAGTAATTCAAGTAGAACATAGAACATTTCAAGTGAATGTGCCTTTGCCTGGAACACTACCCTACCAGTATACTGAAACACTGCTCCCTGGGTGAAGAGTTGTTTGACAATATAGTACACGTATACCAATTCTGATCTTGGGTAAAACGTATATATTGTCAAACAACTATTCACCCATGGAGCAGTGTTTCAGTATAAGCCTAAGGGGAGGGTACGTATATGTTCCAGGCAAGGGCACATTCGCTTGAAATGTTCTATGTTCTACTTGAATTACTATACATTCAATGTTTCCACTATGTTTTTACCCAGGATCACAATTGGTATACATTGTCAAATAACTATTCACCCAGGGAGCAGTGTTGCTGTGCGTATTTGTGAGGTGCAGCTACTAGGGCCAAGGGTAGCTGGCGAGATCGCTACACCGGGAAGGTCGACACAGAAAAAGACATATTTAACAGTAAGAATACAACGTCTGTGTGTCATTATCGACATGTTCCTCAAAGACTATCCCAAACGTTTGTTAAATGTATCGTTCTCATAAGGAGTATTTCTAACAATTACAACAGCCGTCGGTAATTAAAACTAACAAGGTAGGTTTGGGGGGAGGCAAAACCCCCCCAGTAAGGTTAGGTTACGTAATAAATGCACAGGTTAGGTTAGTTAACTAGCAGAGTAGTTTGGGGTGAAGGCGCAACGCCCCAGTTAGGTTAGGAAAGTATTGGTGACAGCCGTTTGTTTTGGTATCAATCCAAGTAGGTGTAACTGGAAACAAAAAAGTCTCAGAAGTCACTTAGCCAGGTGCATAAATAACGGTACAATGGAAATGTTTCCCCCATGTTTAAATCGGGTCCAACAGATGTGATGGTGAACAGTAACAAATTTGATGTTTTTTGTCATTGCAGGCAACTGCACGTGGAGGGTGACTGCATGATTGCTTGCGATGCCTGCCAGACATGGTACCATCGTGACTGTGAAGGCATATCATCACACCGATGGCGTAACCTGCAGGACTACGACACGACATATACATGCAACAGTTGTCGGTAAGATATACAATGACGCCTTAATTGAGTCCCCACTATTCATGCACATATAACAACGGAAAACTAGAAAAAATATATTCTCGAAGCATCTTTGCAGCATAGTCAATATAAACGGGGTAGAAAAGGGTATGCGGTAGTATAAGGGTAAAGGGTATATGACGGCGGGTCGCGTCAAGAAGTCTTACGGCAGATTGGCATAGCCCACGGTGTCATGGACTCGCTCAGCAGGAGTATTTGGCGTTGTCGGTACCTGTATAGGAGGCATAAGATCTGGATCTTCAAGTCGCTTGTGATCCCTGTCTCACTCTATGGTTGTGAGACATGGACACTAAATAGTGACTTGTAGAGACCAATCGATGACTTTGGTAATAAGTGTCTTCGCAGAATCAAACCGATCCTTCCCACCGGGTTGTATCTGTAAGAGACAATCCGGCGTGGAGGAGGCCAAGGGGGCGCCCATAAGGCTCGTGGTTGGGGGGCAAGTTGATGTTTCTTATCGAGAGTTGCTTTGGTATGGGAAAGGAGCCTGCATGGGGACTCGCGCGTGGTGACCCCCGGGAGTGGCGTCGTAGGGTGGGCGGCGAGGCGACGCGGCCCCCGGCGTACGCCCCCAATGATTGATGGATTGAGACCTAAACTGTTTATTAATTAATGAAGAGGTTTATTTGTCTCATATATATCCTAAATCTTTTTTACTATTTATTTTTCCAATCACTTGCTCATAACTTGCTCACTTGCATTTTAACAATTGTGAGGCTCACTGGTTTGTAATTGCTAGGATCCTCCTTATCCCCTGCTCATTTCTTAAGTCCCTCTGGCTGCCTGGCTGAGAAGCCCTGAGGTAGCTCCTGAGTAGCTGGGCCATGGCCTGGTCTGGGTTGTCCCCACAGGGCCTTGATGAAGTGTATGTTGTAGTGTTGATGTGTGGGGGTTGTGTGCAGGCAGTGTTTCACATGTTTGATAGTGTGGGATGCTGTGTTGCATCCTGGACAGGCATCTGCAGTGAACCCATTCAGCCTCTACTTAGACCACGGGCTACCAGAACCCCCCAGCCTTCCCTCCTTCTTTATGCCGGCCACCATTTTCTTCACTTACACTAAACTTTTCGCATATCACTATTTTTTTTTTTTATAAGAAGTGAAAGTTCGCTATTTCCGACCATTTCCGTGTATAATGAACTTTGTTTGTTACATTAGGTTAAAGTTTGTATACTTAAATACTTGCAGCCATCACAAATACTACATCCATACAGGGTAATTGAAACAGTGAGAGGGGGTGTTTACAATCGGGCGAACAAAGCTAGACTTATTGGCGCGTCACACAAAACCCGGTCGGCTTTCTTTTCACTGCCACCGACCAACCTGAGTGCACATGTTCGGCCGACCCACCACCAAATCATACCCCGCATTTACCGAATATATTTGGTAAATCCCTGCATATATCAAAAACATGTAACAGAAAAAATTTGTTGAAGCCGAAATGTGGTATATAGAGGTTCGTAAAAGCGAGGGTTTACGGTATTCAATCAATCCGCTGCTTGAAAAATGTGTCCTCCAGGACACCACCTCGGACTCAAAATAGATGCCTTCTGAGTCCTGTACATAGTCCTGTATACAGCTCTACACATAAATTACAATTAGTAAAACAAAAAATACAATTATTTTCAGGTTTTTGTTTTGTAATGATAAGTAGTGTCTAGGTTATACATATCAATACATTTTTTAATACCAATCAATGCTTATTCGTAATCATATTTATATTCTTATTTCTTATTGTCTCTATATGTAATATACAGTGTTAAGTATGAAAAATAAGGGCGCCTGGCCCACGAATACCAAGCAACGGACACTCCCCATTTAGTCCGTTGTATTGAGGGTCCAGTGTATATATATATTTGTCAATATATATTTATCTTATACGATATTTTTCAGAATTTCAAAATATTTCTTTCGGATTATATATATATATACAGGAAAATACCTTTTATCCGGATATATCCGGACTTCCGGGTAGCCGGTTAATGGAAAAGTCCGGTTAATGGGTAAGTATACATACAAAAGATCCTTTTAAACTAAAAAAAAACATAATATTGTATGATTGTTTGTTTTGTAGACACACCCCCAACACCCCTACCCCCAAACACACACACCCCACACTACCACCCCAAACCACACACCCCCTACCACCCAACACCACAAAAACCACCTCCCCCCAACACCCCCCAACCCCAAAACTACCCCCAAACCCCACACACCCCCATACCACCCCAAAAAACCCCACCACAAAACATACCCCAACCCCCACCCACACATACCCCCCAAAACACACACACCCCATACCCCCAACCCCCCCCCACAAAATACCCCCTGTGAAAGTTTTGATTTTTACGGGGGGTTTTTTTAAGTACTTAGATTCACTTACCTCTCAAAAAATTAAATCACCTTGGGGTTTTTTTTTTTTTGACTAAATTGAAGCTATCAGTCCGGAAATACATGGGGTTTAAAAAATAAACCCCTTGGGGGAAAACCCCTTTATCTAGTTTTTTTAAAAGTCTCCCCAAAAACAAAATGCACCCCCCCAACACAAGATTCATCCCTAAAATTCAGGGGCCCCAAAAATATCTTCCCACATATGCCTATGAAGGGGGCCAAAACCTTTTTGGGGTTTTCGGGGGCGGGGGGAATAGATATAAGGGGTTATGGTTTTAAATTATAAGAACCTGTAGCCTCGAGCCTGTGGTCCTCGGGCGCACAACCTTTGGTTTGCTTCCGGGTTTTAGCAAATCCCCCTTTTGGTCCTTTGCTTCCCTTCCCAAACCCCCTTTCCCGGGGTTTATGCCCCCTGGGTTTTTCGGCCCCCAACCGGGGGGAAAAAAAGGGGGGCCCCCAGGGCCCGGGCCCCGGGGGGGGGGTGGCTCTCCCTTTGTCCGGGGGGGAACCCGCCGGCCTGGCCCCTGGCTGGTCGGTTTTCCCAGGCCCACATTTTTCCAACCCCGGAACACCCCGGGAACCTGGAAAAAGTTTCCGGGGGTCCGGGGCCCCCCTTCCTGGGTTGGGGAGGGAAACTTGGCCTCCCCCTTAACAAAAGGGGAACCGCCCCACCAAAAAACTTCTAAATTGCCCCAAATTGGCGGGGCTTGGGGGCGCTTTTTTGGCCCCAACCCCCCAAAAAAACCCCCAAATCCCCCAAACCAAAACCCCTTTTTCCCCCCCCCCCTTTTTAAAACCAAAAAAATTTTCCCCCCAAAACCCCCAAAATCAAAAAAAAAAATAAAAACCCAACCCCCAAAACCAGTGGGGGGTAACCACTAAACTAAAAGTACTACAAAGCACCCAACAAGATATCTAACGCCCTAAAACCCGTACTATGCCTGATAGCTAGCTTGGTGCTGGGGAATAGATATAAGGGTAGGATATGATATAAGAACCTGTAGCCTCGAGCCTGTGCGTCCTCGTCGCGCACAACGTGGTCGACTCTGTCTAGCACTCGTCCTTGTCCAGTTGCGTCTGCCTATACCAAGCCCTCCTTCTCCTCGCGGTATGACTTGCCCTGCGTCTGTTAGCAGGAACAAGCTCCAGACACGCGGGGAACTGGAAGGAGGTGGCGAGAGGTCCAGAAGACGTCCTCGGCTGGGGAGGTGTAGTCGTGGCCGTGACCTGTAACAGAGTGAGCGACCCAGGCCGGACCTGGATCCTCCAAGATGGCGGCTGGTGGCGCGTTTGCCACTTCGGCTCATCTAAACATATTTTCTATACCCTGTTTCTTTATGCATGCCGAATTCCTATCAGCCACCACATGCAATTTACTTCGGGTGTCTCTGCTAGCGCACCCTGCTACTCGTGGGGAGGCAACTATGAGGCCTAAAACCCCTCCCACAGACTGGAATCCTTCCCGCCACCAGAAAAACATAACTGGCATCCGCCAGCGGGACAACAGCCTGGCGCCAAGCGCAAATATGGGGATGAATGCATATAAAATGTCTGGGCCATTACACCACCCAACACACACACACACACATACCACCCAAACACACACACACACACATACCACCCAACACACACACCCACACATACCACCCAACACAACACACACACCACATACCACCCAACACACACACCCACACATACCACCAACACACACACACACACATACCACCCAACACACACACACACACATACCACCAACACACACACACACAATACCACCCAACACACACACCCACACATACCACCCAACACACACACACACACATACACCCACATACACACACATACACGGGTGAGTGTGGGTGGGTGTGTTGGGTGGTATGTGTGGGTGGGTGTGTTGGGTGGTATGTGTGGGTGTGTGTTGGGTGGTATGTGGGATGACTCAAAATACCACTCCGGTCGTCGGGTAGCACTGACCTTGCCCACGGACTGATAAACACTGAATTATCATAGCGCATGGCGCATTATGGCGGGAATAAACAGGTGGCGATAGGTGGCGCTCACGTCTACGGCGGCAAAATTAAAAGTTAAATATTTCGTTACTTTTTTATTTTTTAATACTATTTACTTACCTGCCACAAATTCCGGTTATTGGGTTATTCCGGTTGTTGGGTATCCGGATAAAAGGTATTTTCCTGTATATATATATATACACAAACCTCGTTTTCCCGGACCTCCATTTCCTGGATATCGGATTTGCCGGACAAAATCCCAGGTCCGGGGATATGTCAGAGTCCCGGACAATTATTATTATTATTATAATATTTTTTTTTTTGGTTTTTACGTTGAAATGCCTGGTCCTGTTCGTAAATGGACAAAGTTGTCCGGCGGTCCGAGCGTCTCCTGTCACCCCTGGTCAGTGTCCGTGCCTCCCAGGGCCGGATTTAGACCTGTGGAGGCCCCTGGGCAGCCTCTTGTGTGGAGGCCCCCTATCATTACAAAATTTGACAAATTATGGGGTGCCGAGCGATTTTTTAATCATTCATTTAATTCATTCATTTTTTAATCATTCGGGCATTTTATAATGCTTTCAACGGTATTTTATAATGCTTTCAACGGCATTTTATAATGCATCAACGGCATTTTATAATGCATCAACGGCATTTTATAATGCATCAACGGCATTTTATAATGCATCAACGGTAATTTTTAATGCTTTAAACGGCATTTTATAATGCATCAACGGCATTTTATAATGCATCAACGGCATTTTATAATGCATCAACGGGATTATATAATGCTTTCAACGGCATTTTATAATGCATCCGGCATTTTATAATGCTTTCAACGGCATTATTTAATGCTTTCAACGGCATTTTATAATGCATCAACGGCATTTTATAATGCTTTCAACGGCATTTTATAATGCTTTCAACGGCTTTTTATAATGCTTTCAACGGCATTCTATAATGCATTAACGTCATTTTATAATGCATCAACGGCATTATCTAATGCTTTCAAGGCATTTTTTTAATGCTTTCAACGGCATTTTATAATGCATCAACGGCATTATTTAATGCTTTCAACGGCATTTTTTAATGCTTTCAACGGCATTTTTTAATGCTTTCAACGGCATTTTATAATGCATCAACGGCATTATTTAATGCTTTCAACGGCATTATTTAATGCTTTCAACGGCATTTTATAATGCATCAACGGCATTATTTAATGCTTTCAACGGCATTTTTTAATGCTTTCAACGGCATTTTGTAATGCATCAACGGCATTTTATAATGCATCAACGGTATTTTTTAATGCATCAACGGCATTTTATAATGCATCAACGGCATTATTTAATGCTTTCAACGGCATTTTATAATGTATCAACGGCATTATTTAATGCTTTTTAACGGCATTTTATAATGCATCAACGGCATTATTTAATGCTTTCAAAAGGCATTTTATAATGCATCAACGGCATTTTATAATGCATCAACGGCATTTTTTAATGCTTTCAACGGCATTTTTTACACCAGAGAGCTCTCAGTCACAAGCGAAAGATGTACACGTGACAAGCGGTCCGGCTTTGTTGATCAACACGTCTTTGTTAGTAACGGATTTCCCTTGTAAACAGACTTTTTCTCAAAACGACACCGGGGGCCAAGGCAAAAACTGGCACGGGGCAGGGGGAAAGGGCCGGGGGGGCCCCGCCCCGCCAAGACGACGTGCCCCGGCAACAATGGCTCCTGACCCACGGCGGCTTCACTCTGAAACAAACACACAACTAATGNCCCAACCATTTTAAGTTCACGATTTTAAATGCATCAACGGCATTATTAATGCTTTCAAACGGTATTTTATAGATGCTTTCAACGGCATTTTATAATGCATCAACGGCATTATTTAATGCTTTCAACGGAATTTTATAATGCATCAACAGCATTTTATAATGCATCAACGGCATTTTATAATGCTTTCAACGGTATTTTATAATGCTTTCAACGACATTTTATAATGCATCAACGGCATTTTATAATGCATCAACGTCATTTTATAATGCATCAACGGTAATTTTTAATGCTTTCAACGGCATTTTATAATGCATCAACGGCATTTTATAATGCATCAATGGATTATATAATGCTTTCAACGGCATTTTATAATGCATCCGGCATTTTATAATGCATCAACGGCATTTTATAATGCATCAACGGCATTTTATAATGCATCAACGGCATTTTATAATGCATCAACGGCATTTTATAATGCTTTCAACGGCATTTTATAATGCATCAACGGGATTATATAATGCTTTCAACGGCATTTTATAATGCATCCGGCATTTTATAATGCTTTCAACGGCATTTTATAATGCATCCGGCATTTTATAATGCTTTCAACGGCATTATTTAATGCTTTCAACGGCATTTTATAATGCATCAACGGCATTTTATAATGCTTTCAACGGCATTTATAATGCTTTCAACGGCATTCTATAATGCATTAACGTCATTTTATAATGCTTTCAACGGCATTTTATAATGCTTTCAACGGCATTCTATAATGCATTAACGTCATTTTATAATGCATCAACGGCTTTTTTTAATGCTTTCAAAGGCATTTTTTAATGCTTTATACGGCATTTTATAATGCATCAACGGCATTTGATAATGCACCAACGGCATTATCTAATGCTTTCAACGGCATTTTTTAATGCTTTCAACGGCATTTTATAATGCATCAACGGCATTATTTAATGCTTTCAACGGCATTTTTTAATGCTTTCAACGGCATTTTATAATGCATCAACGGCATTATTTAATGCTTTCAACGGCATTTTTTAATGCTTTCAACGGCATTTTATAATGCATCAACGGCATTATTTAATGCTTTCAACGGCATTTTTTAATGCTTTCAACGGCATTTTATAATGCATCAACGGCATTTTATAATGCATCAACGGTATTTTTTAATGCATCAACGGCATTTTATAATGCATCAACGGCATTATTTAATGCTTTCAACGGCATTTTATAATGTATCAACGGCATTATTTAATGCTTTCAACGGCATTTTATAATGCATCAACGGCATTATTTAATGCTTTCAACGGCATTTTATAATGCATCAACGGCATTTTATAATGCATCAACGGCATTATTTAATGCTTTCAACGGCATTTTTTACACCAGAGAGCTCTCAGTCACAAGCGACAAGATGTACACGTGACAAGCGGTCCGGCTTTGTTGATCAACACGTCTTTGTTAGTAAACGGACTTTCCCTTGTAAACAGACTTTTGCTCATACGACACCGGGGGCAAGGCAACACTGGCACGGGGCAGGGAAGGCCGGGGGTGCCCCGCCCCGCCAAGACCACGTGCCCGCGGCAACAATGGCTCCCTGACCCACGGCGGCTTCACTCTGAAACAAACACACACACTTAATGCACGGTGATAAATATACCGGTGTTAGTTCGGTAGTGGGCTTTCAAAAGTGCCTAGGATTCTTACTTACATCATCGTGTAGATTTATGCATTCTGAGTATTTTGAACCCCATTTCCCATTGCCCAATTGGTTAAGATTCGTTTTATCGCCCCTTCTTTTTTTATATAAACTATATTTTTCTGATAGATTTTGATTAGTTTTGAATATATCTTTTTTTTGAGGGGGGTGAAATCCCTTCTTTCTTTTTTTCTTTTTTTTTGGAAATCACTAGGTTGTTTTTTTCAGCACAAGCAACAATTCCACCAGCACTTTCTCCACTACGCAGGACTCCTGTACAAGTACCCAAAGACATCATAATAAGGTATGTAACTAGTGATAATAAGTTACAACATTGGGTAGCCTGAAGTTATTAAGGTTAGGTTAGGTAGGTTAAGGCTAGGGTTGGGTTAGTTTAGGTTAGGTAGATTAAGGCTAGGGTTGGGTTAGTTAGTTATTAAGGGTTAGTAGGTAGCTTTAAGGCTAGGGTTGGGTCAAGGGGCTAAAAAAAAATATATCATTTCCAAAAAAAAAAGTTATTTCCAAAAAAACCCATCAGATTAATTCAAAACATCAAAAGCCATCAGAAAAATATAGTTTAAATAAAAAAAGAAGAAGGGCGATAAAACGTATTTTTACCGCGCAATTAAATAATAATGGTGTTACATGTACTACCGAAAACCTACCGTTATTTCGCCAGAAAGGTTAAGTTAGGTTAAATCTGATTAGTTAGTTGGGGTTCACACCTATAAATAAATATACATTTCCAACAAAAACGAGTGCCAGTTTTAAATTCAATACACATCATAACTATTCAAACACTAAGTTTTGGCCGGGAAAATCGGTGAATGCCCACTACGAAATGTTACCAATATTTTTAACCCGGAGTTGCAGGACGCACCTTCTTCTTCTTCTTGTGACCTTGGACGCATACGGCTTTGGTATCGCTTCATAATAATAATAATAATAATAATAATGATTTTATTATCGCCATTGATTATTTATTATACAGGCAAACAAAAAGCAACAACAACAACAAGCCAACAGTTAACAGAAGTACGAGCATGAAAAAAAAAAAAATGGAAAAAAAGCCCACCGGATTTTTTAAACCAAAAATGCCTACAAAAAAAACCATTTCTTTAAAAATGCCAACCATCAAATTTGCATGCTAAACACTAAGAAAAGGCCAAATATGAAGAATTTGGCATAAAAAACTCCAATCTGGCAACCCCACCCCTCACCTCACCGGGGCTCGCCGACCCCATACACCCACCGGGCACACCACCACCACCCTTATACCACCCTAACTTCTCTCACCTCCCTTCCCTGGGGCCATCACCTACCCCGCCACGCCCCTGGAGCTCACCGCACCCCAGTATTTCCCAAAGGGCGCGGCGGGGAGGGCTTTAATAAGGCGGGTTTTATGGTTAAATTACTGGACAACCCACCGGGCCATCCCAAACATTGCCTCTAATACTTGCTTTAACCCCATTGCCTTTTATCCCACGCACCTACTGCTAAACCCCACGCCCCCCCTAGGCCTTAAACCCACCTATACCCTCACTTGGCTATACTTTCATGCTACAACCAGTAATTAGCCCCTTTGCGGAGATCTTACCGTGTGTCCTTTCATCTGCCCCCCGCTTTTCTCGCCGAGGTCACTGCTGCCAGATCATTGGACCAAAAATTTCTTTTTTCCTCATATTTTCCACTCACACACACATACTCCCCTATATAATATTTAAAATATACTATATGGTTTCTTTTTTCCCCTATTTTTCCTTTTTTTTTTCCCTTTAAAAACCAAAAATTTTAAATTAGGTACAAATACATTTCCCGAATCTGGCAACATTGTCTGCGGTGATTGTCCGAGGGTTCGTATTTTTAGGATATTAATTATGAAGAAAAAATACAAATTAATGTAATTTTATTCTTTATAAGTATATAATAATGAAACTTTATGCTCGATAATTGAAGTATTAATTGTATTATCTGAAGGTACTTAATTACAATACCTACCCATGGTAACATGGATCTGTTAATTAATTGTCCCCAAACGCATATTCTTCCTCTCGCCCGGGCAATATAATTATTCTAAAATCATGCAGATGTATAAATTATGAATCACTGTTTTGAATATGTTTTTTTATGAAAGAAAACAAGGTAGTTACGTATATTGTTAACGAAAGAACGAATGTTGACGACTATAAATAAGTAGGAGTATTTCGCTGACGAAAACTCACTTTAACCAAGGATTTAACCATTTCCAAGCTTTTCTCACTATTACTAAATACTTCAATAAATCAATAATCATACGGGAGTTAAAATAATAATAATAAATAATGAATAAATATATAAATAGAAGGATTAAAAATAGATCATTTACTCGCTATTGAACTTTCCCTCTCCTCTTAAAACATAATTATAAAATCCACGTAGGTACTATATAAATTATGAATCAATGATTAAAAACGTTTATTATGAAAGAAAAAAAGGTAATTAAGTGTATGTTAAAGAAAAAAAACAAGGAGGAAGTTACGATAGCTAATATAAAGAATAATCCCATAGCTAGAATTTTAGAATTGGAATGCTGGGTTCGATAGAGAAATGAATATGTTATATGGGGTTATTTAAAGTTACCCATTTTGAAAGATCCAGAAAAATCGAAAAGTTATGTTTAAAAAAAACGGGAGAAATTATGAAAGCTTCGGATATGTAGATTGGCGTGGTCTGTCTGATGTCGTAATAGTAGTAGTAGTATTTTTAGTGGGCATAAAATTTTTCGGTTACAAAGGACTTTTTGGCAATATGTTTAATGATGGCTCAGACCGTGTTTGACATGGGAATTCTAGAATACCCCCTGGGTCCTTTGCCATGGTCCATTACTTACGCCTGATGGATTCCCCTAGAAAAACAGCTAGTCAACACTGAAAGGGGAAATTCAAAAGAAGTCACTCCAACAGAAGTCGTACCCTCCCCATCAGC
This sequence comes from Chionoecetes opilio, assembly GCA_016584305.1. NCBI lineage: Eukaryota > Metazoa > Arthropoda > Malacostraca > Decapoda > Majidae > Chionoecetes > Chionoecetes opilio. The sequence goes on along the minus strand of JACEEZ010007362.1, from coordinate 8,332 downwards.
CTTGTTAATGGGATGGCCTTGTTACAAGATTAAAGGGACCAAAAACCTTGGGATATTCCACAATTTTGTCTAAAGCCGTCCACACACACCGGCGCGGCCGGTCCGCCGACAAAAGTGGCGGGGCATCGTTCGCCGGACGAGACCCACACCAACACCGGCCGCTGTAGGGGTTTTCAGGAGGTTTGGTTAGTCAAAGGTTTGTTTTCGAATCCCATGTAGGGCGCAGGGGTACGATGATTCTTTTCATTTCATCCCCCGCGGGAGAGCAACAGCTTGCTCCCGCTCCTGCCTCACCTCAGCCGACCCCAGGGCCCGGAGATTTCCGGGGCGGATTAATCGCCGTAGGTACTCGGTTTTGGGTTTTTACCCACCCATCTTCCTCATTTATACATTTTTTCTCATCTTCACTGCTTTCTTAAGTATATCTTTTTGCGTCGTTTACCCAAAATGTGAATATAAAGCACACTCGAGAGAACGAATCTTCTTGTAAAATAAAGGAAGCGTAGCTTTGCTTTTTACTTTTTGCATGTATACAGGGCGTGGCGTTCTGTCAGGAGGCCTTCCTTGCTTTCCTCTGCCCGGGCAGCGCGTATTCAACATGTAACGGCAGCATGTTTTTCTCCGTCAGGAGGCCGCCGACACACCTCAGTCACGGGGAAGCGAGACCAGCTGAGGCAGGGGCCCTCTAAACTGCCTGTTGTTCTTTTCAGGGGGTGCCTTTCCCCACACAATACGTTAAAGCTCTCACCATTACGACATGATTTGTTCCCCGTCAGGAAGCAGCCTAGCTCCCATTCCTCATAAAGAGGCAGCTCGGCATTCTCACCATGTAGCGACCTCATTTTGTTCTCATTTTTATACATTTTTTCTCCCTTTCATGTCTTTTTACGTATATCTTTTGCGTCTCGTTACACAGTAATGGAATTGTATAAGCGCACTCGATAGATACTTAATTAGTACAATTTTCCTATATTTTGTAAATAAAGGTAGCTAGCTTTGCTTTTAACTTTTGGGCCCCTTTCCTTTCTACCTATACATGTAGCTAATGGCAGGGCATGCGGTTTGGTTTTTCCTTTTTGGTTCCCTTTCAAAATAAATTTAAATTTTTAATTTTCGGATTGCATTTATTTATATTTCACTTCCTCTTATCGAGGAAATTTTCGTTTTGAAGTCGTCTCGGTATAGCTGGTTTTTCATAGAGCCTCATATAGGCTAAATTAACTTGAGCTTATCTAGAATGGAAATTCATTCTCCACAAATGCCCATGCTATATGGTGGCACTAGTTGGTGAAGTAAAAAAAATCGCTCTAGCTGACCTTATCACTTAAATTTAGTCTAGATACGGTACCGTTCCTATATGCCCTATAGTAACCTGGAACTGTTAGTACAGTAAGGTTTTATGCTTGAAATGAAATGAAAACCATCCAAGGATGCAAAACTGCCGGATCTAATTTGCATTTGTTGAGCAATTCGCTAATTGACCCTAATTACACATTCTTTTATCTTCCTTTTTAAAGCCGCCTATATAATTTTTTCAAAAAACGACGCTAGGAAGTGATATGTTGATGATTAATGTAATCATTATGAATATATATAAGCAACTCGATAGAACGAATTTCTTGTTATATTGTATTAGGCATGATGGAAGAGCTCCCCCCCGAGAGAGTGTCAAGATATGAAAATGAATAAGATAAAGGGGAACAGGGGAGTGTGGTTTGACTGGGGATAGCCCCTGTGGTAGGTGCGGAGGGGAGGAATGACAGTCGTGGGGCTGAAAGTGTAAAAATAATTTTTGGAGGGGGGCGCATATGGGGAGAGATAGGAGAGGCAAAGTCCCCTTAATTGGGGGGAAACCGGCCGACTATGTTCTGGCAAGGTAGGAAGGGGGAAAATGGAACCCTTGTTAGAGTAAATGAGACATAAAGATATATATAAATAATTGGCTTACCTTTTTATTATTTTATTTGTTTTTTTTTTTATGTTTATATTAATTATTTTTTGTACACAATCCTACAATAATCAAACTTAAGGGAATTCTTCCATGCGGCATATTTAGGATGGTTAAATCAATTTTTGTTGATTCCCACCTACAGAAGCAGTGCATTCCCGTAATTCACTTCTTTTTTTTTCAGGTTCCAATCCATCCGTCCCTTATGCTTTCTAACATAATTTTCTACTAGACTGGGGCGGGGGAACTGGTCTATAATAAATGGGTCGGCTTTATTTCTCCCTTTTAAAATGGGAAAAAAAATTTTACTCTCTTCACTAGAGGTACTTTTTTGCCTTACGCAGTCAAAAAACTTAAGTGACTGTTTTTATTTTTTTCCAACAATTGTCCCCCAATTTTCCCTTCAAAACCCAAATGAAAACAGACATCGGGGAGGGGATTTTTCCCATCTTAATTAATTTCCCAAACTTTTTCATTAAAAACCTCCTACAAAATAACTTGTATACTCTCAGCACTGAAACCCTTTTTTTCACACCCTCTCTTACCTCAAATTAAATCTTCCATCGAAAAGTGCCATATACCCCCGATGTCTGGACATTTTCCCTTTTTTAGCATTAAACAATCTTCCATCGTAAAGACCTTTGTTGCATTGATACTAAAATCCTCTTGTAGCTTTAAGGGGCCCCTGACTATTCTCGTGGTCGTGGTGTATATATTGATCAATTTTTTCCCTTAATTGATGCCACTTTGCCACTACACTTCTGGGCCATTCCAGGCATCTAAGTTTATATTGGGAAAGCTGACTTGTGTTACTCCTACCGTAAAAAAAACCAAAAGTCGCCAGGACTGTTTTTTTCTATGTACGACGTTTGGCTTAAATACTTAATTTTTACATCCAGATTTCAGGAAAGTTAGAGGGGCTTTTGGAAAGTCTGTCATTTTGTGTCTGAAATCTGGTCATAAGAGATAGGGCTATAAATAATCAATTAAAAAAATATCACAGAGTAGCGACCCAATGGGTCGCCATCTAGGGTTTATATTTACTGAGTGTCCCCCCACGTCGTCGTCGCGCGAAAAAAAAAAAAATTGCAAAATTTGAAACCGTATATACATGCAGAAAAAGCATAAAACCGCTGAAACAGGGAAATTATACAGTCAGATATAAACTACTGTGTTTATTTTTTAGTGGCACAACAAATTAGAGCGATCTATAATTCGTAATATTTGGCGGCTGGCGACTATACGTTATCTAGGTACATGTTTCTTTTCTCAACTTTTTGTGTTCCTTCAAATCCCCCGATTTTTTCTTCTTTACTACATTTATTTCTGTCAACTTCTTCCAAGCAAATTTCATCTTTTTAAAAATATCTTGTTGTTATTTTTCCTTCCCATTGTTCTTTTCCAAAAGTTGGCATTGTTTTTCCTCCTAGTTAAATATTTCAACTAGACACCATCTTATTCTAACCCTTTTGTTTTTTTTTTTATTTTTTTTTACGTTCTTAAATTTTGAGGGGAAAACCCAACAACTTTTTATTTAAACTTCATAGTTTTAGTACCGAGTAGTTGGGAGAGCTCCCGCTTTTTATCTTTGTTCTTCATGATGGCTGCGTGTCCAGGTAAATTTAGGTCAAGTCAACTGTATGAAATTGACCCTTTCCCCGTTTTTCGTGCCCCCTCATGATCCTTTGCACTGATACCATCAAAACCGATCAAAAAGGACATTTTACTTTGTAGTTACCAGAATTTTTTCTTTTATTGACTCAGTCAGACCATTTCCACGCAACTCCATTTGCACAGGCTTTTTGTTGATTTAAAGAAAAAATATGTTGATTTAGAAATTAAATTAAAAACGTTTTTGTTTTGTTTAGAACATATGCATGTAAAATAGGGAAAAAATTTTTCGTTTTTTTGTGACATCCTAATCAATATGCAAATTTAGACAATTTATGGAAAAAATAAAATATCACAGTACATCTGCAGTTTAATCATTGAGAACTTAAAAAATTTGGGTTAAAAACCCCCATGGATTCTATAGGCGGCTTAATAAGGGGAAGATAATAAAAATGTGCAATTAGGGTCAATATGCGTTTGCTCAACAAATCCAAATTAGCATCCCGCAGTTTCTGTCCTTAGGATGTGTACATTTCATTTCAAGCATAAAACCTTACTGTACTCAACAGTTCCAGGTTCATATAGGGCATATAGGAAAAGGCTACCGTAGTTTTAGACTAAAATTTTAAAAGGGAAAAAGTCCTAAGCAGATTTTTTTTTTTACTTCCCCAAATAGGCCTCACCATATATGCATGGGCATTTTGTGTGAAAATGAATTTCCATTCTGATAAACCAAGTTAATTATAGCCTATATAGTAGGCTACTATGAAATCACTATCCGATGACGACTTCAATACGAAATTTCCTAGATAAGAGGAAGTGAATTAAAAAACAAATGCAATCATGAAAATTAAAAACTTAATTTTTTTAAAAGGGGAAAAAAACGGAAAGCCAGAACCGTCATGCCCTGCCCCCTTACTACATGACAGTAGACAAGAAGGCCAAAAGTTAAAAGCAAACTACGCTACCTTTATTTACAACTATAGGCGTGGCGTCACCAGGAAAAAAAATTTGGGGGGGGGTTTAGCCCCCGGGGTGGGATGGGCGAGCGCAGCGAGCCTATCCAGGGGGGGGGGGGGGGGGGGGGGGGGTTCGGGGGGGGGAATTTTTTAAAAATTAATCAGTTCCAGGGTAATTTTTAGGGGGCCCAAAAAAAGAAGAAAGTGGAATTAAGCTTTAATTACATGAACATAAATTAAAAGAGTTATACCATGCATCATACCCTATTTCAAAAAATTGATAATATGAAAAAAATTTTTATTTTGTTTATACAAAAAAAAAAAAATTGCCATTTTTTTTCTCCATAACAAACACAAAGGAATTGCACAAATTTTGTTTTGGTTTGTTTCTCAGTAGGGTTTTACTTATAATGAAAAAAATTATATAATAAAAATTACAATTAAATTTAAGGTATTTCCCTTATTGCACAAAAACAGGTACTGGGGTACTGTTTAAACAAATAAAAATACGGAAACATGATAAATAACTAAAAGGGGTTTAACCTCCCCCACTGCCTTTCCCTGGCCCCACTGCCTTAACCTGCATACCACTGTTTAACCGCCTACCGTCCCCTTGTTACCCGCCTCCCCCTCCTTACCCCGGCACCCACTCCTTAAACCTGCTACCACTGTTTTTAACCTGCCTCCCGACCTTGTTACCCCGCCTCCACTGCCCCTTTCCCTGGGGTCCCCCGCATTAACCTGCCTCCCCCTCCCGTGTTAATGACCCCGTCCATGTTAACCCCGCCACCCACTGCCCTTTCCCTGGTCCCACTCCTTAAACCCCCCTCCCCTCCTGTGTTACCCTGCCACCCACTGCCTTAACCCCCCCACTGGTTAACCTCCCCCCTCCTGTGTTACCCTGTCCCCACTGCCTTACCCCGGTCCCCCTGGGTACCCAGAGGGGCCCTGGGGTAGACAAAACTTAAAGTTTCGCAGGAAACTCATACCGTTTGAAAATTGCCTTAAGGGCTTATGGTTGTTTCCCATTTGGCTGGGACCTTTGGGAAGCTCAAGAACTGGCAATTTCCCGTCCCTTTTGGAAGTCTGAAAAAATGTCATGGCGTAAGGTTTAAATAAGGGGTGAAGTTTTTACCTGAAATCAAGTTAAAAAAATCGGGTACCTTGATAAGCATCCACATTTTTGGGGGTTTACCACTGTAAATTTTTGGGGTAAGGCAAGGGACATAAAAAAAAAAAATGGATTTTTGGCTGATTCTCTAATCAGTGCCTGCCACACCCCGATTCTCCACTCATTTCTGATGCGTATCATAAACCTTTCGCTATCAATTTACTGATATTTAATTCTCCCCCAAATTTTTCCAAAAAAGCATAGCCGGAATCAGCATCAGATACTTTTAGAGCAATAAATCTTAAGAATTCTCATTTAAAGGTTTCATCCAACCCAAAACCTAATACACACACTGAGTTTCTCATAATACGACATCCCTTTTTCATCTGCTATTTTCTGCAAAAAAGGGTGCTGATATGTTCTTTGACTATATATCACTCACACGTCAGAAAAAAGCTTGCAAAAAAGAATTTTTGACTGAAACCTGATATAATTTGGGATTTCTTGGAACCTTTTTTACTAAGTTACGAAACTTTTCAGATCCTTTCTTCCAAGTCAAAGATTCTAGAAAAACACCCTTATTTAAAAGAACTTTCAGATTCATCATGACCCCCGAACCCTTTTATTTTAGCTGCTTAATGCAAAGTTTAAAAGTGTTTTTAAAATTTGTCTCTGTTATCCGAAAACCCCTTTTGTTTGGCTATCGATTTTTTATACCTACCCTGCAGCGTGAAATCTTAAATTTGAGCCATTTTTCCATTGCCCTTACATGATACGTGGTTTTTCCGTGCTTTGTTGCTTTTACATGCATCTTTTTCCAGGGCCTAAAACCTTCGTTGGTGAATGTTATTCTTTGTGAAAACATTACCCCCCAAAAAAACCCACTGGAAAACAAAAAAATCGGTCACTTGTCCCGAGTATCAAGCCACTCATACCTTTTATACCACTCATATTTGGGAAAGACCGGGTTTAGAACCAAAATGTACTTTAGGATACACTTTAAGTCTCGGCTGCTGGGCCTTCTTCAGGGTTTTTGGCTAGATCCTGCCCTGTTCCATAACAGTGTGGGTATATCAGGATTATCACTTGTATCTATAGAATATCTCTATAAAACAATATACTTAGTAAATTTTAAGTTTTGTTGCAAAAAATATTTTAAAATTTAAAAGAAAAATCAAACCAATTTTTTTTATAAAAGGTAAAAATAAGGTTTTTCTCTGGCATGGAAATTGGATAAATATTCCTTTTTATTTTTTTTTTTGGGGCAGGCTCAGCACAATTTTTGGGGGGGGGTGAGTCCTTGACTTGGGGGGGGTAAGTCCCCCCTTTGCCCCGCCCCGGGGACGCCACTGACTATGGATTGTACAGTAATTAAGTATCTCATCGAGTGCGCTTATATCAAATTCCACATTTTGGGGGTTACGAGACGCAAAAGATATCGTAAAAAAACAGTGAAGGTGAGAAATAATGTATAAAATAGAACAAAATGAGGGCGTACATGGTGAGATATGCCGGCTGCCTCTTTGACTGAGGAATGGCAGCAGGGGTGCTTCCTGCGGGAACAAATCATGTCGTACTGGTGAGATGCATTACACCGATATTGTGGAGGGACAGGCTGCCACCCGACGAAGAACAACAGGCAGTTGAAGAGGGCCGCTGCCTCAGCTGGTCCGCTTCCCCGTGACTGAGGGGTGTCACGGCCTCCCCGACGGGAAATAACATGCTGCCGTTACTGTTGAGATACCGCGCTGCCCCGGGGACAGAGAATGCAAGGCAAGGGTCCCTGACAGAAAGCCACCCCTGTATACATCAACCGTAACAGGGAAAGCTACCTTCCTTGATTTACAAGAAGATTCGTCTTCACGGTTGCTTAATATATTCCCTTTCTGGGTAATACGAGCAAAAGATATACTTTAAAAAGACAGTGAAGATGAAAAAAATGTATAAATGATGAAAGGGGGGGGAAAACCACCCGAGTATCCTACGGCTTTTTAAACCGCCACGGAAAAACTCCGGCCGTGGGGGGCGGCTAGGTGAGGCGGAGCCGGGAGCAAGCTGTTGCCTCTCCGCGGGCGGGATGAAAAAAGTTCTGGGGGGGGGGGGGGGGTGAAAAAAGTTCTGGTAACCCCTCCTGCCCCCTACACGCCTCATGAAAAATACAGTACCTCGGACCGCCCTGGTGACAAAAAATCCGCTGTCCGAAAATGATTGTGGGGAGGCTGCATGTTTTTTTCACCCTAATAATACCTATATATATACGCATATATATATAATCGTCATATATAATACCTATATTATCAAAAAACAATTATAAGGTACAATTAGAATTTCTGGCCGAGCGAGGGGCGGGCCCCGCGGGGGCACCCACACACAGCGGGGCAGGCCGGCCCCGGATTTTCAACGCCGACTGATTTTATCCGGCCGTGCGACAGGCCCCCCCGGTAAAAAAACCCCCACACCACCCCCGGCCCCCTCTAGCCACGCCCCTTTTCGCGGCCGGACAGGCCGCGCCCGGGGGGTGTGTGGGGGGTTAAGGCTCTCCAAAGAGGCACAAAAAGTGACCGCATAGCATTGGTTTGACCTACAGGAACACTCTATTAAAGCTGTTGAGAGAAGTTGAGAAGATCCAAAAAATGGGGAGTATCCAGTACAAAAACATCAAAACCAACAGCTGGTAGTACATGGAGAAAAGTTTCTGTCCCG
>JACEEZ010007360.1:0-18806 GCA_016584305.1 Chionoecetes opilio | reverse complement strand
CTATCGCGAAAAGTATTGTCGAACCTATATCTATGATTCAATTGGAGTGAAGGAAATGACGAGCATTTAATTACTCGACATTCATATATTACTTACCCCCCCCCCCCCCCCCACACACACACACTCAACGTAAACTCTTCGTCAATCATGAGTCAAAGGTTAACCCTTTTCTCGCGTTACAAATGCAAGGAACTAGTGGCGGCTCGTGGCATAGGGCTGCAGAGCTGCAGCCCCCCCAGACACTCACTGCCAGGTGTATAAATTCTTTAGAGACACGCAGAATTGATACACTCAACAAATATATCATGAAAAAAAATAATTATATGTTATTTTCAATACTTTACTAAGTGAATTTTCATTAAAACCAGACCTAAATGTAAGCTACTTTCCTATTTGCTGTACGATTCAATGTCTGCGCTGCCGCCGGCCCCCCTTGTGAACACAGAGCTGCAGCCAGACAGCTTTTTAGTTTCGTCCCTCTAGTGTTTACAGTGAGTGTAAAACGGTGTGCTACTTACCTGGCACAGGAGATACCGCGATCCTAAAGGGCGGTTTTCTCAGGGAAAGGCCCACCATTGTACTCCGGGCGGTGCGGACCCTTGCGATTAACCCAAATGTGGTTAACTCGATACAACATTTTTTGTTAGCGGGGATTGCGTTCGCGCAATCCCCTTTTTGTTGGGGGAAAAAAAAAAAAAAAAAAAAAAAAAAAAAAAGACGGGGGTTAAATCGTGCTTTTTTTAAATTACCCTATGACTATGGAAAATCCGTAAACTATTTGAAAAACATCACTTTCCCAGCTGACATTAAATGAAGAGACTGAAATCAAGCGGTACCGACTTTATTTTAAAGTAATACTGAAATTTCCCTACCCATCACCACCTCAGCCATCCCCTCTACTCCCAAACACTACCACTCCCACTATCCCTTCTACACTCCCACTACTACCATGCCCTGAAATCCGTGAACATCAACTACAAATCATACCTGAGATAGGTAAATTTGTGTATCCTACTAGTTGTTTTAAAGTTTTGCAGTCCCCCCATTTTTATTTTATCACGAGTTGCCCCTGCAAGGAACTATAGATGGGCTGAGTCCTGCATCAAAGTGTGCCAGATGTGTGTCAAAGGTGAGGATAAAACAGTGGAACATGTGATACTAGAATGTGAGAAGTATAACAGGGGGAGAATGGAAATGATTGTGTGGGTTTTGACTGAAATGGGGGGTGAAATTAATGAGGTGGTTGAAAGGACAGGAAGAGAAAGGATGTTTTTTGCTGTTGGGACTGTGTGGTGAGACAAGGGGATGGATGATTGAGGCAGTGAAAAAGTATTTTTGGTAAGTGTGTGCATGGTGTATGAGAAATAGACAAAAACTGCATGCTTATAGTAATGTAGCTTTGTTTTTGTTCTGTCTCTTTTTTGTGTTTTTCTCTACAGGAGCAGCCGGTTCAAAGGCTGCAAGGGGCCGGATATTCGAACGTCGTAACGCGTCTCTAATACCATCTTTGCACTTAGATTGTACTCCGTGGTGTAGGGGAAGCACGCTCGATTCACAACTGAGAAGTCCCGGGTTCAATCCCCGGGCGGAGCGGAAACAGTTGGGCTGTTTCCCTTAAAACCAAGCCCCTGTCCACCCAGCATTGATTGGGTACCGGGTGTTAGCCGGGGTTTGTAACCCCCTCCCGGGTGCTGGCTTCGGCCAACACTATAAGCACTAGCAGACAGTTTCTATAGGGGTATTTTTGTGAGAGAGCTGTCTGGTTACAGCGGAGATCCATCTCAGCTGTGTCAATACGACAAAATTATTCAAACATCAAACAAGATTGATCTTGGAACGTTCGTAACGCGTTTAGAGGTATTTTCAAACGATCTTTGCGAACATCCATCCGCCATATTTGTTCATAGTGCTAAGGTTGCTGAAGAGCACTAGCACACTGTTCGCAGGGTCGCATCATGAAGGTTTTTCTAATATACAAGCCATATAAAGTTATGTTATTAGTTGTTTATTTCATGTTGAGTTGTTTATGATTGGTCAGGACGCTGTAGGGGGAATGTGAAGAGTGCAATGAATGGTATGCTGCCGATTTTCTATAGGTGACTGGAATGAGTGAAGTGCAAATTAAAAAGAATTGTGTCTTGTGCTAGAAGTGTATAGAGAAGATGATATATGGGAGAGGAAGATGCGGGAAGTGAAGGAGGAGAATAGGAGACAAGGATGAGATGGAGAGAATGAGTCAAGTGAAGGATATGGATGGCGGTGGCATAAAGTGAGATTGAAACGAACGAAGGGTGGGTACGCAAGGTGTATGAAGAATGGATAGAGAAGCAGATTAAGTAAAATGAGTGCTGGAATGGCAGATAAACTAGGTAACCTTGATGTATGTGGTTAGGGGAGGAAAGGACTAGCAAAACAGGGAGTTTCGTACACAAGTTGTTTCGTACCCAGTTTTGTTAGTTGTTTTTGTACACTGATTTTGAGTTTTTTCGTACATACCTGGTGTGTCGTTTCGTAACTCTAGTCATCAAGTTAAACTCTGAGCTGAGTGTACGAAACGACTATAGTTTCATATAGACTACGAAACAACTTTTAGGTGTACGAATCTGCTGGTGTACGAAACAACTTGTGTACGAACTTCATGACTGCATCCTCCTCTCATCAATGCTACGGAGAGGCAAAGATAAGAGACATTCGAGCACCGGTATACTAGTGCGTGGAATGCATGTACTGTAGGTGGAAAAGTGAAATACATAAAGGTATAAGTGCAGTTTAGACCAATACAATACAACACAACCAATCGGTGGTTTTAAGTATCCTGAACGTTTCGTTCTTATTATAAGGAGTATTTCTAACCCACACAAAAGCTGTCGGAAATGAAAAAATAAAACATGGGGATTTGGGAGGGCGAAATCCCCCCCCAGTGAGGTTAGGTTATGTAATCAATGCCCGGGTTAGATTACCCGGTCCCGGATTAATCAATGCCCGGGTTAATGGGTGGATTGCCCTGCTGGGAATCCGTGGTGTCCTGTCCCACTGTTGAGTAGCCACAACCTGTCAAAAGGTACATTATATAGTAAAGTGGGGTAAGAAAAAATAGGAATAATTGGGCAAAGTAATGACATAGCCATTGTTGATGTAATTTACATACTCTATTGTTGAGAAGAACCTATGGTGAAGAAATTACTGTATAGGTCCTCGGGTGAAATGGCATCTGCTCTCCTGAACAAAACTGAAGAACTTTTGTAGACACTTAATTTAGTTTGTCTCTCTGGGAATTTATTTCATATAACTCATGATTAATGGATTGAAAATGCTTTATTCCTTTATGAACAACTTTAGTTGGTGATTATGGATGATCACTGATATGAAAACATGGTATCTCCCTTAGTTTTATCATTGTAAAGAAGTCATCACTTAAAGAAATTATATTATAATCATATCCTTCTACCCTATGATAATATATATATATATTTTATATATATATATATATATATTTTATATATATATTAAAATATAATATTATATATATATATATATATATATATATATATATATATATATATATATAGGGCAAACCTCGATGTAACGGACTTCGGATGTAACGGGCACCATTTGCGTGACTTCTTTTTTTTTTTTTTTTTTTGGCATTGCTTATCGACGTTCGAATTGTCAACTCAACATAATTGTATTATTTTCTCATTTTACTTTGGAATGCTAGGGTTTTAAGGAGTTTTAATGTATCACATATTAATATATATTATTATAAGGAAGGAGCCTGTGTTGCTAGTGATTTAGTGGTAGAAGGTGTGTATTGTTTAAAATAATGACTATTAGTGTTATGGAGTGGCCACTGCTACGTCTCCCTGTCACCTCAACACCCTAAATCACCCTTATCTAAGGTGACACGCAGTGCTACACTGACCTAAATAGTGACATGTGTATAGAACTGCACTTCACAACCATATAATATATATAATAATGAGCATTAGTCATGATAATAAGCAATACCTTTAGAAGCCACGGCTGAATCTGGCTCGTAGTAATTTGTTTAACTTTCTCTAGAGCTTGAGCTTGACTAGCTACACAATCTGGTTATGTTTGTGATTATTTCTCATTTATTTCACGTGCAGGAGCGGACCAAATTCAGCATGTAGTGCCAGTCACTGTTTACATCCCAACATAGCTACACAGTCTGGTTGTGTTTGTGATTATTTCTCATTTATTTCACAAATTTTCCGTTTTTTTCATATATTTTTCCACCCTTCGGAAAATACCCTCGCTATAACGGACACTCGGCTTTAACTCCTCCCCCCCTTTAGTCCGTTATATCGAGGTTTGACTGTATATATATATCTATATATATCTATATATATCAATAAAAATCAAAAGTTTGAATTTTTCTTCCTACTTTGGTGTAATGGTGCATCTATACAAGAAACCATCGTATGCAAAGTTTGACCTCAATCGGTTGATATTTAGGGGTGGCGGATTACAACTTTGTTATTTACCCTTATGCACTGGCCTATTAAGGAGGGGATGTCATCTCTTGAAAGCGGACAAGCCGGACATCCCTTCCCCAGCAGGGCTGCTGGTCCCCCTCTTGGTGAGTATTAGCCCCTCGGGGGGGGGGGGGGGTATCATGGGGAGCCACCCCACTCATTGTGGCCGGCTTGGCCGGGGAAGGGAAGCCTTTGAGGTCCCGGGCTGTTGATGGCGATGGGCCTCCACAACTTGGAGGAGGAACAGGCGCTGTTCCTCGTCTTTGGTCAGCCGGAGGTTGAAGGACTGGATGAGCGCCACTCCTCGCTCGGCTGTGTCGTTGACGACGCGAAGTCCCTCGATTCGGCGGCAGGCCTCGACGTACGATTCCTCTTCCTGCCACTTCCGAGGGTTGGCGGACAGGAAGTCGGTCTTGATATCAAGAGCTTCGAAGAGGCGGAGGGAATTTTTTTGTGGCGAAGGAGGGTAGTGTTGCCGCAGAAAACTTGTGATGATGGGAGGTTTATTCGCTTGGCGGGTTCCTTGGCTCCTTCATCGTAGAGAATGGCCTGTACAATTGCTTGTTTGTCGGAGACAGGGAGACGCGAGTCGAACAGTGACAGGCCAATGAGATCTTCGCTCAAGTACCAGAAATGGCGGCTCAGAGTGGTGAAGCAGGCCTTCTGAATATTTTCGTCGTGGTACTGAAGGATGTCCTTAGCGAATCCAAGATCGTTGGCGGCAGCGTAGGATGGAACCGTCGATTCGAACCATCGCAGGACGTATATCTTGGTTGCGAACGATGAGAACTGCTAGAGGGCTGACATTTCTCGAGGTGTGACGACTCCAGTCAGCTGCTCCCGAAACAAGATCATCTTCAGAGCGTAAATGATACGCGCCATCCAACGCGCTCGATGAAGCGCTCCGGATCGAGGTCTTCGGAAGAGCGCCGCCGAGGAAAAGGATGCTCAGCTCAGCGAGTTCCTTATAGTCGTCACGGGGCTGCTTTGTCTGAAGCAGACGTTTCAAACCTTGAATGAGATCGTCCCTCTTGGAGACCAGAGTCTCCGGCAGATCTTCGTTGGTGGGAGGGTTTATTGCCGACTGGTTGATGTAAGACCAGTAGTCCTTGAAGAGAGAGAAGATGGTGATCTCAGGACCAGAAGATGACCCCAAACACGTAGAAAAGGCCTTCTCAAGGACAAGTTCGTGGACGTGATGACGGCAAGCAAGTGAAACGAGGGTGGGCCGATCTTCTGTTGCAAGATGGTGCCTGCACCATTGATGGCTCCAGTGTTGGCACTGGTTGTGTCGAAGCACATCGCCACGACTCGTTCCTGGACCCCCCAGTCTTCTAGAGCCTCGAACACAGCTGTAGCGGCGGCATCACCAGTTCCGGAGTGCAGTTTCGGGACTCCTAGGAGCTTCTCCACTCCTTCTCCTGTGACGAGGATGGCGAGTCTTTCGGCGCGAGTGCCATCGTCCTGAGGAAAGATCTTCCCGTCCCAATGAACGGTAAGAGGGGAACGGTAAGAGGGGTAAGAGGACTGAAAGTCTCTTTGATGTCCTTCGCCAAAGTGGACCTATACTTCGCTCTTGCCTGTCAAATGGATTCGGGATTCCACAAGCTCTTGTGGATCGTGGCCCAAGCTACTTGCCGTAGCCGCCACAATTCGAAGGGCTTGGCGGCTACTGACCCCAGTTTCTGTCAAGGGCTCCGACGGATCAGGGATAGGACGGACTTCGTGCCCCGTGTCCTCAATCGCTTTGGTGGAGAAGCGACCCCGGCCGTCGGAAGAAGAAGTCGATGTGTTGCAGCGTTGGCTGGCCCTTGATGACTCAGACGATGACGACTCCAGCTCCATCATCTCTTCTCCTTTTGGCGTCTGTTGAAGGCTACGTGAGAGAGAGCTTTCACGTCGGCAAACCGATTCTTTCAGCTTATTGTCCAGACCAGCCATCGAACCCCGCCTCCCCTTCTCCCGCTGGGCAAGAAGGAATTCCTTGCTTCAGGATGGTCATCAGAGTGAGGGCGTTGGAGTGGGGCGATGTCCAAAGGTCTGGGAGACTTTCTTGGAAGGTCTTCTGTTTTTCGGCAGGCGTGACTCCAGAGTTATTCTTGCTTTTGCTCAGATCTTCCACATCGTCGAAAAGTCCAGTAATCTTCCTCCTCACGCTAGTTTCTGCGATGGTGGGGATCCTAGCTCGTGTCCAGAAGTCGAGGACCCCCTTTTGCAGCCTCAGCTGCACTCTGCTGCACCGTCTTCTTCTCTTCCTTGTGTGCGTAGAAAATCGTCGTAAAACGCCCTCCACGGCTGGGAAGTTTTTGCTCCTGTGATAGTAGGAACACTATGGCCAAGAGCCAAACTTCAGTTTGCTTTCTCGTGGTCATGACCTGAGGGCGAAAGAGGAAATGTTCAAGATCGATCCGCCACCTCTAAATTAAACCGATTAGCCTGAAACTTTGCACACGACAGTTTCTAAGTACAAGGCAGAATACCACAAAAGTAGTGAAAAAATATTGACTTTGAAAAATTACCCTATGCGCTATTGGCACCCTAATATATATATATATAATATATTTATATATATAATATATATATATATATATTATTATATATAATATATATATATATATATATATATATACACAACACATGTAATCACCTTGTGCATCACACAAATGATAATATTAGTACTTAATGATTATTGTGGTGGCAAAGGTTGGGGGACAGCAGGGTGTGGCAGGGCAGGCAGCAGCTCATGAGGCATCTCTTCAGCCACGCCAAAATTTGTGGCATACAATTCTGAAATAAAATAAATAAAATCGAGGTTATGAACAAATTCTAATTAATCGTTATTATTTGTATTAATAGATTTTACTGCTATGTGCGATGTGATGAAAAAGAATACAAAACATATATTTAAAGAATTATTGGCTTCTAGCTCACCATAATTTGGCAGTCCTGCATAAGATGTGCTTGCACCATCATCCGTTTGTTGAACATCCAAAACCGGGTGTTGAGAATGCTGTGTCTTCCTTGGTCTCTTCTGATGCTGTGGAAAAAAAGTTAGGTGTAAAGAAAATCATTCCAAACATGCTAACGAACAGTGTTAAATGCAAGTGTATTTCTTTTTTCCACTTTACATAAAATGTTTTTATTGGTTAACCTAAGTGGCCAGTATTATACATTAACATAAACACTTAATTATAATCATGGTACGGTTAATGTATACCCAGATATTTGTGATACCTAATGTGATTTGTCTACTCATCAAGCAGCTTCAAGCTATCATGACATCTTACCTAGAATTTCTAGAGAAGTCTGCACCTCACCGGCATCTAGGCCTACAGTAAAATGAAAATAATGTCATGTTTGGAGGAACATATGATACCATGAATGATTATGATTTTGATATAAGTTTGCAAAAACTTATGACTGTACTGTGTACAGTACTACTTCATCATGATGTGGAAAACTAGAATGTGAAGGTTGCACAAACATGATTATGAAAAATCTGCAGTTTACAAACTATTGGAGAATCACATCACATCTTAATCAAATCATATTATGTAGAATAAAAAGTTACAGAAATCTTATCCATATATGAGCATTCATAAATTACTCTATCAATAAGGAATGTAATTACTCACACACCATTAAAATCAAGATGTCGTAATGTTCTAATATGTTATCAAAATATTCAGGTAACTACTGATTAAAACTTTTAATCAGCAAACATAAATACCTCTTGGTGATAAAGGAGACATATAACAAACTAAGTAACCACAACTAAAGCTCCATTACAAACTTGAAGGCCTTGGAACAGCATTGCTCAGTAGGTGTCCCTTCATGTCTATGTGCTGAGACTCGAAGTGATCCTCACACACCACCTGGGTGTGTTTCACATAGGCGATGTTGAGGTTTTGCACCCACTGCAGCCGTCTGCAATGATATTGGTTTTAAGCATAATGACATGACAAAAGCATAGCATTGGAATAGTCCTGGAGAAGATGCAGATTAACCATAGAAATCAATATTATTATTTCAGTGCAATTTTCAACCAAAACTACTCTCCTTGAATATACCAAAACATTATTAACGCATTAATACCTTGGTAAAAATACGAAGGTTAGGGTTAGTTTCTTTAACACCTTGAGACCCAGAACGTATTTTCCATTGTAATATGACTACCATTAGAAGATTTTTAATGAATATAAGCAATGTTTTAGAGATATGACCTGTTTAGTATCCTTGATCACTAACTAATTTGGTATATTCAGTTACTTTTCGTAATTTTATGGCTAACAACAGACAATTTTTTATAGCAAAGGAAAGATCTGGGCGTGAAGGGGTTAAATGGTTTAGTCATTAAGTGCAAAATATTTGTTTTTTGGCATCACTGTCTTCGAAGACGAAACTTAGTTTTTCATAATAGTTTTGACGTGTTTTTAACCCTCTCACGCACCGTGACGGGATTCGCGTCAAAACGGAATCGTCTACATCTGAGCTTTTGACGCGACTCGCGTCAAAAAACTTTTTAAAATTCCCCCAAAATAAAATATTTATGAGAATCGCGTCAACATTTTCTGCGTCAAAGATCCAAGCTAGACCTATAAAATAAAATAATTGTCAACTCTCTCGTGAGGGTGGATTTGAAATGATAAGGGCCTGTGTCTCAGTTTCCTCTCAGCAGGCAGCCTGTGAGCGCGGACTGTCATCCCTTTAAAACGTGTCCCGAGCCGGGTAAGCCATACTTGTAGCCTAATCCGTCTTCCAACATGTGTTTCAGTTTTCCTCCATTTTCTCAACAACTACTGGCCATATGAAAATTCTAATGGTAGCGTTGGAATCCTCATAAAAATCCGCTTTTATTGGCATATAAAGCATAAAAAGTCGACTCAGGAAGTTTCGAGCTACGAAGTGGTGAACGTAAGTATTTCTTATTTCTCTTTACTCAATGTTTTTTTCGGAGTCGGTAAACTCCGCTATTTATTTGCATTTCTTGCTATTTTTTTCTTTCATAAGGCAGAATAATCTCTTGCAAACCCAACGATATATAATAATGCCAGGAAAAAAGAATACTCGTGGGTGAAATTGATAACATAAAAAAAAAATTCGCCGCAGTCAGGCCATTCCGCGGGGCCCCTTACGGAGCCCCAGACGGATGTCGCAGTGGAAAGAGAAACTTGTTAAACTTTTAGTGCGTGAGAGGGTTAATTTATCTGAAATTTTATTTGTGTGACGTTATCTGCCGCACGTGCGTAGTCGTGGCAGGGTAGCTAGTCAGCGCGGTATACCTGTGCGGTTTACCGAATATTTACCGATTGCTCATGAGAGAATCGGACCTCTAACGATAACCTTCAACTTACGATCAATATCATATCTAATGTGCAAATATAATCGATCTACAGGCTTGCTAGCCCCCTGTAGAATTGTGTATACGGTAGAAGAAAATATACTTGCCAGCTCATCATCCCGGGACTGAGGCAACCAACATCAGTATTGTGATTTTTAGATACAAATTCAATTCACTCATGTTTACTAACCTCCTAGAATCCTTGGGAAATAAATGAAGTCTTGTTCCGTGAAGTGCAGCCCTCTTCCTGCCACAAACACAACACTCATTGCGGGAAATTGTAAGCTGCATTGCTGCGGTGTGGTCTGGCCAATGAGTGTTTGTTTACATGTACCGCTGTTGTGATGAAATCGGCCCCCGTCGTAAATCGTCCCGCGGACGCTTATTTAACCTAAATAACTCTACAAAACCTAACACAAACCTATCCTAAGCCTAACCTAACCTAACCAGACCTAAACATAACTTAAATATAACTTAACCTAAACCTAAAAACTATGTTTGCCGATCTGAGGGGCGATCTGATAGAATTTTTTTAAAGTGGTTAAAGGGATGTTGCAAACCCGCCCTCCCACAGCCGCCCAACGGACTTGCCTCTCTTGCTGGGCTGGCTTCAGACGCGTGGGAATGATCGGCTCAGTCCGGTTATGTGTCTAATCGGGACCAGACGCAATGAATCCCTAAGGCCTTGAGCACGGGCTTTCCCCACACGGGCACATCACCACCACGGCACACACATAGACAGGCACATGCGGAATAACACACTCGTATCCTTTTCAGACTATAATTGTAATAGGTTTGACACTACAGAAACAAACCCCACGCCCACCGTGAGACACAACAGCCCCTCCTCATAGGCCCGATCACTTGCCGACCGTCGCAGCCCCAATGTTCCCTCCACTGCAACTACAGTCACTGTTATGCACCTTATAACATACCAGAGTCACCACACTCAACACACTATGCCACCGGATGGTGGGGACAAGGAGACACTGTTACCCTCACGGCATCCACCCCACGCGCGCCCGCCGTTCGCCAAACTCACGGCCACTGCTACCTATTTCAACCCAAGCTCAGGGGATATTCCTCCACCCTTCTTGCCTGTGAACCACCACTAGCCCTACCGTAACCCTGTTTCCCTGGTGGACGCGTCCGTATCCTTCGGGTGGTTTCCTGCCGGAGATCCTTTTTCAGTGGTATGCCTCGCCTCCGTTTTGTTCCACGCGGTCTCCTCCTCTTCCTCCTCTTCTGGCCACAACAACCCACTCACATCTCTCAATCTCAACCTGAGCTCGAGTTGGGCGCGTTCGTAACAGGGAATTAAAGGCTTTTAGGGAAAAGTTTTTTCGCAAATAACCGGGGTAAACACGCGAAACGTCTCAAGCTGGAAAAGCGTAGACATAGAAAGGAAATGGGGAAAAATGGTTAAAGTAAGGTGGTAAATGATGAAGGGGACTCAGTCGTCTGGGGTCAATGCGGAGTAAAGGGGATTTTAAAAGGGCTAGAAAATTTTTATAGGGGGATGAAAGGCAGATGTGGGCAAATGGTGTTAAGTAAAAAACCCAAGGACATAGGTCTCAGGGCCCTTGTAGCTTTCTTATGTTTTTTTCCCCTAGATCGCCACATATTTTTTTTTTGGGTTTAATTTAAGTTATTTTTAAGTTTGTTTAGGTCGGGTTTAGGTTACGTTAGGTTTAGGTAGGTTTGTGTTAGGTTTTGAGATTATTTGGGTTAAAAAAGCTTCCGCAGGACATTTCGACGTGGGCCGTTTCCCTGCACGACACCCCCCACCTGTGCGCTGACAGCGTCCGCTGTAGACGACGCTCACCGCCGGTACTGCCTCTGATGGAAACGGGCAAGAAAACCGGGGCCTCATTTCCCCCATTGCAAAATTTAAAAAGACTTTCTTGTCTCTTGGTTTCCTTGGGTAAGGAGTGGGGGGTCAAAGGATACTACTGACCCACACAGTGGTATTGACCCGTTGGTGTGTGGGGGGAAAGGGGCGTCCTCTCGCCGCCCGATGGCGTAGTAAAATAGGATGTAGGGGAAAAAGGATTTCAGCTGACCCCACACAGTGTGTATTGTTTCGCGTGGACCAAGGAAGTACATAGGGTAAAGGGGCTTAAAGGCTGAAGGGGAGGCAAGGTTGTAGGTTTTTTTTCCTGAAGATGGCGCGGCGGGCGCGGTGGGCAGACGATCATCTGGGAGGCTAGCCCAAGACCAAAGACCTCATTTCCTTAAAAACTTACAAAAACAAATTTCAAAATGGCTTCAAGTATAAGTGGCATTGCTGTGTTTGCGGAAAGAAAAGAAGTACTATCCCCGGATAAGATTTTCATCTCTTCCCCGGACCCGGGAGGTATTATAAGGGGGGTGTGGTGATTGCAAGTGATAAAATAATCTAAATTTTGAAATACATGAATGAAAAACACCCTTTTCTTGTCGGCCCACTCGCCCCTGCAAGCAATTTTGATTTTTATCGAAATATTCCGATTTCACAGTATTTATAAAAACATTAGTAATATTAGGCAAGAAATCTTAACAAAATTGAAAAAACCGGAAAATTTAAGAAAAGAGTATTAAAATAATCTAAATAAGGCTTTAACTTAACACATCAAAACGACTTTATGGTGTCCCCTGAGGGCCCCAAAAAAAATTTAATTTTCCCTGCAGTTATTTTATGAAAGATTACTTTGTCATTGTCTGCGTCACCTGTGGTATGCAGTCCCCATCCAAAATTACAGTGTGCGGAGTACAGTATAGCTTTTCTTTGGGTATTTACCCGATGAACACCGAACTCATTTTGGTGGACGAAACTTTTTTTTCTGGGTGTTTTTATGTTTTAAAAATTTTCAAACCCAATTTGAAAATTGGGGACCTTGGGAATGGGGGGTTTTCGGGTGGGGAACAAATTATGCTTTGGAAAGGACGAAATTTAAGATTTGTGTAAGGGGGGGGGGGTAAAATTCCCTCGATCTGGGAAAATTTTCCTTTATATGTAAAAAATTTCCCCCAACAAAAATTAAACCAAACCCTAGGGGGGGCTTTCCCACCGAAAACCCAAACTCCCTACCAAAATCTAACCAAACCTAACAAATAAAACCTAACATCCTAGCGTGGTTGGGGGGGTTTTCTCGCCCTTTTGGGTCTCATTTTTTTGGTCGCCCGGGTTCCTTCTCTGACTCAAAAAACCCAATGAATTGTCCTAATCGGGGGTTTTTTTAAACACATCTTAACTCAAAAACATGGGGTTGTACGCATTTTTGTACCCACCAAAATTCCGCATTCCCCCGGTCCCAAGCTGTTTTGTGGGAGGGATATGGGAAAACACTAGTAATACCTTTTTTTTAATTTAAATGGTAACGTTTCTGTCGTAATTCTTTTTTTTTTTTTTTAGATAGAAAAAAGGTTATTTTTTTTTAGGTTGGGTAGGGTTGGGTTTAGGCATAGGTATTATTTTATTAATTTTTAGTTTTTTTTTTTTTTTTTTTTTTTGCAAAAAATAAATAAAATAATAAAAAATTTTTGCGACAGAACAGTTAGCAGAAAAATTCAAAACACATAAAAAACACCAAAAAAAATTTTTTCGTCCCCAAAGTGAGTTGGGGTGTTCATCTGGATATTTACCAAACTAAATTTGGGAATAAAAAGTAACATGAAAAATTTGGAAAGGGTAAAAACAAACAACTTTCAAAGGGAAAGAATTTAAGGCAGGGGGTTTTTGTGCAGCCCCCAAAGTTAAACTGTAATATGTAACTGAAGGACTTTGCTACCACAATATCAAATTAAAATGATCCCGAAATATCGGCCTTAATCGGCTTCTTCACGGTCAACTTTTATGCACCAAACCATTTTCATTTTTACCATTCCTTTTTTTCCCACCAGCTTTTTCGGGTGTTGCATAGAACATGAAAAACTTTATGGGGCGAGAGATGCTCCGCCACCATACTTCTGTGCTAAAAAGACTACTTGCGCTGATCTACGATCTTGCGCTGTTCCCTTTGGGATGGGAAAATGAACACTTTCCCGGGGAGGTGTGTGCTTGTCTTTAGCTAATCCCCAATTTCAGGTAGGGGCTGGTTTTAATAGATGGTAATCTTTTTGTAATTTAGTGTAAAACTTTGGGATTCCAACTGTTTTTCTCTCTAACATTTTGGGAGTGTGCATTGCAAGTAGTTTTGGGTGCCCCTTAAAAAGTTTTTTTCAACATTTGAAAGTTTTTCATTTTTTAATGCTGTGCTGCTCACTGACCCCAATAAGGCCCCGTACTTCAGTTTAAACAGGGAGAAAAAACTGCTTTAAATATATTTGGCCGAGAAAGCAAAAATTAGAGAATCAAAATTATGTATCGCAAATTAGCATGATACTTTTGGGCAGGTTGCTTAGTTGGAGATTTTATTAAAATTTTTTTCCATAGTTTTGATCAAAAACCCTTGTGGTCCAAGGGAAAAGGCAGCAGCAGGTGAAAAAGAAGTATGGTTTCCCCCCCAAAAACCCAGGCGAAAGATAAATATCGCAGCCATTTCAAGAAGTGGGTTTTTTTTTCTTTTCTTTAAATATTAAGTAAAAATTTTCAATTGTTTTCCCAATAAGCAAGCAATATATTTGTGTGATGATGGATGATTTAAAAAAAAAAACCAAAGTATCAAAATTTTCCTCACCAACAAAAATTTTTTTGCTTGCTCTTTGTCAGTCCTTTGGTACATGAAAAGCATAGTACCCTGCCAAAATGGACCCCTCCTGGGATAACCCCTGGCAGCACTTTCTTTTCAAAAAATTGAGACTTAAAACAGTTGTTTATGTAATAAATTAAAAAAATAAAAGTAGTAATCTTTCAATAAGGTAGCTCATCCGCATAATTTCCCTTATACTCTGATTTCATTGATGATAGATTTCAAAACTGAAAACTGAAAAGGGAAAAAGTATAGATGTTCTTTAATTAACTGGTTTGTTACAAGAATATGAAAACCAAAGAAATCATGGATAGCCATGCTATGAAAGGTTTACCACACTTTTAAAGTACCCTGAGGATACCCACTAAGTTGGTATTGTTGAAGAATTTTAAGATCTTTTTCAAAAACTTTTTTATCCATTATATGAGTACTGTCCGCATTATTCTTTTGTGTAAAGACCCAAAAATTAAACCAGCTGAACAATCTCTTTAAAAAAAGCTACGTGGCTGAGAAAACAAAATAAATTATCTTTTTTACAAAGAAATATAAACGTGGGAGATTGCATTACATAAAAGGGAAATTTTTCTCATGGTGTTTTTCCCAGCTACCCGTGATCAAGGATATAATGTTCACTTTTAGGGGTGTGTGCTCCGAAATTAGCGTTTAAAGCAGGGTTCAAACTCAAATATTCCGACCCAAATTCTTATTTTAAATTTGCTCGAGCGCCAAAAAATATGTAAAATTTTTTTCAGGGCTTAAATTTAAAGCCCACCGATGACTTTCTGGGCCCTCAGGGGGTACGTTATTTTTTTGATTAATTTTTGTAAAAAAACGACACAAAATTACAACAAAAACATACATTAATTATTTATATTTCCTTTTTAACTGTCGAATTTCAAGGGGTGATAAACTTTACCATCCCCCGCGAGCCACTTTAAAAACCCAAGGGGCCACATTTGGCCCCAGGGCCCTGAGTTAAAACCTCGGGGTTTGAACTATGCATAAATTTTTTCCCTTTTGGCATTATATTTTCTTTTGGGTTGATTAAAAAAAATGACAACTGAAAAGGGGTTTGAATTTATAAAAATTAGAAAGGGAAAAAAATTTTTTTTGTTGGTCATGATATTTTTCCTAACCCAAAAACTGGCAACTTTCAGGGCTCCAATGACACCCACCCCACACCAAGGGCATTTCTTCAGCATAAAAAAATTTACAACCTCACCCCCGGGGTTGACTGCCTCCACAATCTCTGGAAAAATATCCCCTGGGGTTTTCAGACACTGAAATTTCCAAACTCCACAGGGGTAATCGGCTCTAAGTCTGGGGGGGAAATATTGAAGCTTGATTAGTACATGTACTTTCCTCCTTCTCTTCACATTCAACCCCCTCCTCGATAGCCATTTCCACTGCTTTTAATCTTAGACCCCTGGTTTTTATTCCACTCCAAGTCTCACTTGTATATGTCCTGTAGGAAGTAATGCTGTCACTTAAACCTTTTCACTTCATTACCCCCGTCCTCTCTCATGCAACACAAAAAATCCCCTTGTTCTGTCCATGTTGTGGTGTCTCTTATTTCTCTCCCCCGGGTTATAACACCTTATTCCTTAAAATATTCTATTTACCTTTTTACTCCTCATTTTTTTTTTTCCCCAGCATCTCTTTTCCCCCTTTTTCCATCAGTTCCTTTCTTTTTGTACGTCTTCCTCAAAAATTCTCTCTAAATTTTTCCTCGTTCCATTCTCTCTAAAAAATTTTCCTCAGATTCTTCCAAATTCTCATCCACTTAATTTTTTTTGATAACCCATTTCACCCCTTTTGCATGGCTCTGTTTTCCCGCTATCCCTTTCATGCTCAGCACATTTCTCTTTGATTTAGACTATGCATGCCTCTTGATCATTACTTGCTTTACTTCATCTGCCCCGGCATGCCATTTTCTTCCCTTTTTTTCCCTCTGTGCCCACCCCCAAAACTACTGTATACATATCTTTGGGCCCCCATTTGTTCCTTTAAACCCTTAGTTTCATTCTTTGAAGACCCAAAAAACATTTTTAACCTCTTTTTTTTTTATACCTCTGATATACCATCTTCATACGCCAAATTTTTGCCCGTAACCCCCAAAAAATTTTTTATTATCAAACCTTTTTTAAGACTAAAACCCCTTTTCCTCTTTCCGGGGGTGTCTTCAGAAAATCATATTCATGCCTTTTTTTCATTAAAACTCTATGTCCACGCTTTGACGTACTGCTGCCACTCTGGGCACCACATAAAAAATCTGAAAAATTAAATGCCCTAGAAGCATCCCCAAAAAACTTTCCAAAAAAAGATCCCGGGGTTGAAAACCTAAATTACTGGGAAGACCAGGCCTGCACCTGTTTTCGCTCAGAGACGCAGAGAAAGATACTCTCATTTATTTTGGAAATTTTGGGAACAGGACCAAAAAACCAATGTGCAAAAAACAGCCCCACACCCTAGAGGGAAAGGGTTGCTCGTGTGACCACCCCAGGACCCTCATAGAGTTAGAACTCTTAAAAAAACCACAGCTTCACCTTCATGCTACAAAATTTTCACTGCATCCCAAAAAAACTAAAAAATGAGGGGTGTCTCACCCGACCCTTTAAATACAAATTGGAGCCTGGCTGGCCAATATAGCAGACCAAACCCCCAACACCAGGCCCACTCCCCAAATCAAAAAGTCTCCTGCACTGGACAAGGGGAGAGAGGCTGTCGGAGCTGTCTGGTTTCAGTGGAGATCCCCTCTCAGCGCGTCGATAACTGACGAAATTCTTCAAAACATCAAAGGTATAAAGGTAGCCCCCTTTTTCCCGGGGTACCACAGGCTCAAGGGGTGATGCCACGGAGATGAGCACCGGGG
Organism: Chionoecetes opilio; assembly: GCA_016584305.1. NCBI lineage: Eukaryota > Metazoa > Arthropoda > Malacostraca > Decapoda > Majidae > Chionoecetes > Chionoecetes opilio. The sequence goes on along the minus strand of JACEEZ010007360.1, from coordinate 1,424 downwards.
CCCAAAGCGTATGCCCCATTTACCTTTTACCTAATATAATCCAATCCCCTACAAGTATTCAAGTATTAGACAGACAGACGCTAGAAAAAGAGAGAGAGAGAGAGAGAGAGAGAGAGAGACAGACCAGACAGACAGACAGACAGACAGACAGACGACAGACAGACAGACAGACAGACAGACAGACATGCAGACAGACAGAGTGAGAGAGAGACAGGCACAGAAGAAAGAGAAAAATAGACAGAGAGAGAGAGAGAGAGAGACTACTACTGCAGACAGACGGGACAGAGACAGACAGAAAGAAAAAGAAAGAAAGAGACAGACAAACATGCAGACAGAGAGAGACAGACACAGAAAAAAAGAAAGTAAGAGACAGCCACATAAAAAAAAGAGAATAGACAGACAGACAGACAAGAGAGACGGGGGGCATTTTGGAACCTACTAAGACCATCTTAGGGGACTAAGACCAACTTAGCGGTAGTTGGACATTTTCGGAAGCAATTTCGCTCCTCCTAAGACAGTGCAGCGAGTGTAGGCTAAGGCAGGGTTGGGGTCGTCTTAGCCCGCAATTTTCTCCGTCACCATAACAACAATGGTTATATTATTGGTTATATATTATATATTTTAGACTGTATATAGTATATTAGGCTGTATAATACACTATGCACAGTATATATATATATATAGGTTTTGGGCTATATATATACTATATATATAGGGGTTTGGGGTGGGCGGAATAGATATGATTTGCGACAGAAACGGTTAGCAGATTAATTCTAAACTATCAAAACACACCAGAAAAAAGTGTCGTTATTCACGATAATATTACATACTGGCTATGATATGTGTGTGGAGATGAAAAGGGGAAGGAAGAGGAGGGAGAAGAAATAATAGAAGAAAAAAAGGAGACAGAGAGAGAGAGAGAGGAAAAGAAGAAGAGAGGAGAGAGAGAGAAGAGAGAGAGAGAGAGAAGAGAGAGAGAGAGAGAGAGAGAAGAGAGAGAGAGAGAAGAGAGAAGAGAGAGGAGAGAGAGAGAGAGGAAAAGAGAGAGAGAGACTCCCTCGCGTGTAACACTGCACTGTGACTGTAGCAGAAAACATATCTGGGAACTCAAGGAGAAGGAAGAGGAGGGAGAAAAATAATAGAAGAAAAAAAGGAGAGAGAGAGAGAGAGAGACCCGACTCGGGGTGGTATACGTTTTTTCCCGCCAAATACAGACTTGTGTCGCGCGCGCCCGATTGGTTGAAGCGGAGGTGGTGGCACTAAGAAGGGTTGGGCCCTTTTGTCCCCTTTCACGAGCTAAGATGACGCCCGAAAAAAGCTTCCTTAGTAATCTTCTTGGCCCGGTATAACTAAGTCGGTCTTAGGACGCTAAGAGGGTGTAGTTTAGAGCCCCTTCGAAAATGCCCCACCCAAAACAGACAGAA
>JACEEZ010007359.1:0-20000 GCA_016584305.1 Chionoecetes opilio | reverse complement strand
CTCAATCGCCCTCCGCTCGAAAAAGTATTCGCTCAAAATCGTCCTCCCTCGAAAAAGTTTTTCGTTTCAAAACGCCCTCCGCTCAAAAAAATTTTGGGCTCTAATCGCCCTCCGCTGGGAAAAAGTATTCGCTCTAACGCCTCCGCCAAAAAAAAGTATTCGCTCAAATTTGCCCTCCGCTCGAAAAGGATTGCTTAATGTCCCCCGGGCCAAAAAAGTATTCGCTCTAATCGTCCTCCGCTCGAAAAAGTATTCGCTTAACTTTCCTCCCTCGAAAAAGTATTCGCCGAATCGCCTCCGTTTCCGAAAAAGTATTCGCTCGAATCGCCCTCCGCTCAAAAAAGGATTCGCTCGAATGCCCCTCCGCTCGAAAAATTTTTGTTTAAACGTCCCCCGCCCCAAAAAAATTTTTCGTTTCTAATCGTTCCCCCGTCTTTTCCTCTCTCTTTTCTCTTCTCTCCCCCTCTCTCTCTCCCCTCTCCCCTCCCCTCTCTCTCTCTTCCCCTCTCTCCCCTCTCTCTTCTCTCTCTCTCCTCTCCTCTCTCTCTCTCTGACGACATTTTATTGTTTAAAATTTGCGGTAAAGGGGCCGGCTTGAGAAGGAACATTTGATAAGGGTTTTGCCCGGGTTTGCCCTGGGGAAACAATTTGGGGACAAGGGAAAAGATGACTTCTTTACGGAAACCTCCCCCCAATTAAATTTTTGTTTTTATATTTGGGGACGAAAAATGTCTTGGGGGTTCAAATGACCCCTTTTCCACTCGCCTCATTTACCATATGACCTGCACCCTGAAAATTTTTAGCATACTATCAAAATAAAAAAAAATAAAAAGTTTTAGAAATGATAATAATGTTTAATAAAAATAAAAAAATAATAATGATTAAAAAAAAGGGATAGCAATTTTAAGCTAAAATAATGAAAATTGTTACAAAAAAAAAAGTACAAAAAAGATACAAAGATTGGGGGCTGGTGTGGGAGCCCCGGGCCCCCCACGCCTAAGGGGACAAAGCAGGTAAAAAAATTTAAAAACCCCCAGAGAGAGAGAGGGGGAGAGAGAGAGAGAGGAGAGAGAGAGAGAGAGAAACCCTAATGCCCTTCTTCAGGGCCCCCTTCATCCATTAACACCTAAGCCACACTTCCCATAATCCGTCTAGTGCAGCAAAAAAATCATAACAATTGTGCAAATTAGGGACTAAAGCATAAAAATTTTTTCCCCAGTTTTAAAGTAAATCCCATAAGGTTTCTTTTTCAGATCGGGAGGTGATTTCAGTTTTTGCCCTTTGAGGGATAGTGAAGGTAAAGGGACCTCCAATTACTTGAAATTGCCCTTTTTTTTCACATTCCCGGGGCCCAATTTTTGTCTTTTTTGGGAATCATTAAAAAGGGTATTTTTCCCATGTTTTTGGTCCCTTTATCTTCTGGGGGAAGCCTTTTTACATAATCAAAAGGATGAAAACCATGACTGAAAAAGTGCTTTAATGGGTTTAAAGTGACTTCAGAAAAAAAATTTTATTAAATACCTTTAAAGGTTTTTGGTGGGCCCCAGAACAGCTTGCATGAAATGGGTTTTTTAAGTTCTTTTGGCCCCCTTTAATTTTAAATTTGGGGCACTAAACATAGTCTATAAGCTTAAAGACAGTGAGGTCAGTTACCTCAGACACATGTATGTACTTTACCGGTAAAATGAAATACACACACATTTTTCCTATAGAGCATAAATTTAAAAGGTGTCTGTTGCACCAAAACAGTCCCCCCGAAAAAAGCACCTAAGGGCAGTGCACTTGAGTGAAACCTTGGTGCATTGGGCAGCGGCCGGTTAAACCCCCTTTTCTTGAAAGCCGCAGGGAAATAAAGTTCTTGGAAAGTTTTTTGAGGGCCTTTCTGGCAGTGCCCGCCAAAGAAGCTGCCATCCAAGGCCCCCTTTGGGCCCAACCCCAAGGAAATAGATAAACAAGGAAGGGGGATTTCCTTGTGGGGCAGAAAATCCCTGTCCTATGCATTTGCTGGCGCTTAGAGGCCCCAATTTCGCCTCTTCAGGGAAGTAAAAAAACGGGCCCCAAAAGGCCCCAGGCTACTGAAAACCCCAGCCCCAAAGAATGCTCCGTTGCCTCCGCTATTGCTCTGATGGTGACAAAAGAGACGTAAACCCGGAGTGGGCTGCAGTTTTTTCCCCAAAAGATGCTAGAAGGTATGTGTGTTTTTTAAAGGGGGATATTTGAGTCAAAAGAAAAACCCAAGAGGGGACCAAATACCCTTTAAAAAAAGAGCCCCCTTTTATAAGCCCTCCCTCCCTTCCCTCTTAACCCAAATAAAGGGGCATGTCTCAAACTCTAAAGGGCTTAATTAGTCAACCCAGCCCCCTTTGCTGGCGAAAATAAAAAAAAACTAGTAAGCCCGTTACCTTTCATGCGGGGTTCCCCCCTTTACCCCACACTTTTTTGAAAGGGGACAAATAATACCCAGAGGGACAAGTGTGCGGGAAAAATATCGATATTATTCTAGTTTCCATATTTCCCTACCCCCCCAAAAAAAGTTGGGGCAAGGGGGCCCCCGACAAAAAGAGTTTTGGGCTACCCAGCTAAGGCTAAGGTAAAAATTGTTATTTTTCCCTTTTGGGTTTCGAGGGGGGAGGGGCCCCCCCTCCTTGGAAAGGGTTAGGTTTTAATTATGGGGGGTAAAGGGGGAGGGGAAGCCCCCCCAGCTAGGTGGTGTGGTTACTTTTGGGGGTTAGGGGTTTGGGTTTAGATGTGGGAGTGGGGTCATTTGTGAAGTCATTTTTCGTATAAAAGTTTTTTTGGTACTCCAAAAATTTTTCCCTTACGAAACCTAGTCGTTTCGTACACTCCCCCTCATTTTGAAATTTGGTTTCTTTACAGGAAAAAACCTTCTTTGGTGTTGGGGATTAAATACTTTATTTTAAATTAAAATATATATATATTTTATATATTATATTTTTATATAATATATATATTTTAATAGTTTAGTTTAGATAGATAGGAATAGATGATAGATAGATAGATAGGATAGATAGATAGATAGATAAGATAGATAGATAAAAATAGATAAGAAAAAGAAAAAGAAAAAGATAAAGATAGATAGATAAAAAATTCAAAATTTCTATTTTTTTTATTGAAAAGCACGTATTTCCCCTTCTAAAACTTTTATTTTGATCATTTTTTCCCTGTAGCGCCATTAGATCAGCGGAGATTGGGCTATTTTTGGCAGCAGGGGAGGGCAGCTCTCCCTTAAATCCCGGGAAATTGGCACACAGGGGTTTGTACAGATTTGCATTTTTTTACATAAACCCATTCATTTTAAAGGGGTTGTATTTATTTTATTAATGTTTTCCCAAAACCCTTTCAGTGTTTGGACAAATTTTTTATTTTCTTTTAATTATATGGCTTTAGCTTGGGCAGGTACATTTAATCAATGTTCAAAATTATGTACAGGATTATTACTGATTTTTTTTCCTTTTGACAGATTGTTTTGAAAACTGATGTTGCAGTGCGGCCTAAACCCCAGTACCAGCCACCCCCTTCCCACCACAAAAGCCACACCCAAAACCCTTTCCCACCACATAAGCCACAGCCCAGCCTTCCCACCAACAGTAATAGCCAAAAGAAAATGGATGGTTTGAGTTATAATTTTTAACTTTTTTGCTTTGATGTTAGTCTCACTTTGAATTATTTTGAGATGTAATTATACTTGTTCGACAAATTTCCTTTAAAACAGTTCAGAAAGATATAACAATTAGGGGTTTTCAGGTGTGTGCCAGGGGGCCCCCCTGCTCTTCCCCATGGTCCCTTCCTCCAGCAGCACCAGTGACCTCCCCTCAAAATGCTGTGGGGGGGGAAAAAAAAAACCCCCTCGGTTTTTTCGAGCAAATTTAACCAGTTGCTAGTTTTGGGTTTGTTATACGGGAAAAAGGGGTTTAGAATGCGGAAACGATGAAAGAGTCCATTATTAAGGTAAAGGGTTAAGGGGGGGCGGGTTTTTTGTTTTTTAAAGGGCGCAGGAAAGATCGAAACCCAAAACCTGCCCCATCCCCTGATTTGTCGTCCAAGTGGGTTTGGCCCAAAAAGGCTTCGGTGGAAGCAAAAAGGTTTTTGATGCAATCGGGGTCGGTTGCCGCGAGAAAACTAAAATGGGGCGGCCCTTTGTGATCCTGGAGGGGGTTGGAAAACTGGGGGAGGGAGAATTGGGCCAAAATCTAATATAACAACATATACACACATACACACATACCACACTAATATTATTCGGGGGAAACCCTGTGGGGAGAAAATTCATTTATTCCGCCCGGGCTTCGCCATCATACATCTGAAATAGAAAAACAAATTTAAAAACCCGACCCTCAGAAAAAACAAAATGGTAGAAATGGGTATCATTGGGGGCATAATTTTTCGAAAAATAAAATTTTTAAAGGGTAAAATGGCCAAGTCATAAAAATGGGAAAACCAAAATACCAAAGGGGGAATGCAAAAAGGAAATTTCCCCGACAATTTTCCATTTGCCCCGGGAAAAAATCCGGAAAAAAAAAAGCCCCCCCCTTTTTATACCCCCCGTTTTTTGGGGGGGGGCCCCCCAAAAAAGGGGCCCCCGAACCCCTTTGGGCCCCCGGGGAAAAATCCCCGGCGAATCCCCCCCCGGAACCCCGGGGGGGAAGGGGTGCCCAAAAAATTGGGCAAAACTTGAATTCCCCCTTTTTTCCTCTTTCCCTTTTCCCCAAAAAAGAAAAAAGTGGTCGGGAAAAATTAACCTAAGGGTTTTTGGGCGCCACCTTTCCCTTTGGCCCCCCGAAGAAGGGGAAGGGGAAAGTGGTTGGGAATTTCGGGGGCCCTTCCCATCCAGGGCCCCACGGCCCTCAAAAAAACCCTTTTTCCCCTAACCTAATTTCACCAACCCCCTTAAAAGCCCCCCCGAGGGAAGGGGGAAACGCCTTAAAAAAAACCCCATACCCCCCGGTCCCCCTTGGGGGAAAACCAACCCCTTTAACCCAAAGCCCCTGTTTCCGGGGCGGAAGTTTTTTCAAGATCGGCGTGCTTTCGGATTCCCCCAGCCGGGTACGTTTAAACCCCGCACGGGTTTACGGGCTTGACTCTTTTCCAAGTCAGGGGGCATCCCCCGGGTAAAAAAAAGGGTGGGAAAAGGGTGGCGATCTTTTGGGGCCAAATATAATTAAACCCGGCCCCCCCGGCACGGTGCTGATACACACTCGGCACCTGGAGACCGAGTTTAATTTTTCCTTCCTGTACGACCGAGTTGGGGGAGGTACTTATTTTTCCCCGGCCCCCGGCCCCGCAGGGAGCCGAGTTAATTTTTTCTCCCCCCTTTTAAACCGACCCGTTTTCCTCCCCCCAAAGTTTGTCCTTTCACGCCCCAGGGAAATTCATAGGAACATCCCCCCCAGCCCTAAACTTTTTCCCCTACCATCCCCCCCCCGGAGCACACGGTACCCCCCGAGCCGCTGCAAATCGTCGCCGCGTAAAACCCTTGTCCCGGGGTTCGTAGTCAAATTCACCCATTATACTATATGGTGGGGGGGCCTAATACTTTCCCTTTCTACAGTTAAGCCACGCCAGGGACTAGATCGGAAAACCCACTAAACCCGCGGGACAAAAATTTAAACCCCCGGGACGCCGCGGGTCCGCTACTCCCGAAGGGGGGAAAGGGAAAGGGGGTTGCGTGCGCGGAGGGTCAAAAGGGGGGTTTTTTGGGATACGTAGCTTTCCCGTTGTAGCGTCCCCCCAAAAAACCCATGGTTCTATCAATCGGTTTGCTTGGGGTGGCCCTGCAAAAAAAACCCCGGGAAACCTCTACCTGAAAAGGTGCTGGGTTTTGGGGGTTTTCCCCCCTTTTACCGGCAGGACACGGGGCAGTGCCCGTAGCCTTTGGAATACGGGAACTTCCCCCCCAGGCTTATAACGCCCCGGCTTTTCCCGGGGGGGGACCCTCCCCTTTTTTCCCCCCCGAGGCCCCTAGTTTTTTCCCTAGTTGCCCCCGGGTCAAACCTTATCGCCCGCCCTGTCATGCACTGTCAAACAAAGATAATCAACCCTTTTGCGCGGGCGCCCCAGGAAAACCTTATGTGATGCCAAGGGGGTCCCCCAAGATCCCCCTTTCAAAGGGGCCTTTGTAATGCCCCGGGGGTTTCCCGGGGGGGGAAAACCCCGGGAAAAAATCCTGAAGGGGGTATTTAGTAGTTGGGGTTGTAGTCGCGTAGAGGGCTCCTCCCCCCACGCCCGGGCCCCCATGCCTTTCCCCAGCGCCCCGTGGCCCCCAAGGGGCCCCGAAGAGAGGCCACAGGGGTAGGTAGTGTGGAGGGGGCGTCAAAGGTCTCCTTTGAGTAGCACTTCCCTCCCCTGGGGCAAAGTGAGGGGCCCCCTTTGGGTTTTTCCCCGGCGGAAAACCGGGAAGCCGCCCGGGCCCCCGGGGAATCACCACCGGGGCGGGCAGTGTTGCAGGGAAACTTTGGTCTCGTAGAGTTTCACTTCCCGGCCCCCCGGGGTTAAACGGGGTATTCCTTGTCTTCCCCTCGAAGCCCCGTCATCCCTGGGGCAAGGGAAAAACCAAAAGGGGCAAAAACCGAGCGGGCCCATTTTCCCCCCGCCGTGGCCCCCTTTATCCCCAGGAGCCCGGGGGAACAAACCGGGGCAAAGGCCCCCGGGCCCGGTGCCCGGAGGGCCCTCGGGGCTTGTAAGATGAGTAGCCCCCTGCCCCAGGGGACAAACGGCCCTTGGGGGGGCGGGCGGGCGTTGGGAATGAAGGAGCGGCGTGTGGTTTGGCCCACGTACTGACGCGTGGGATCTGGAAGGAAAACCCCCCTAACTGCCCCACCGCGCTAAAACACTAGTCTCGTAAAATCACCGCGACGCCCTAAGACGGGTGGCCCCAACCCCAAAGGGTATATAAAACTGCCCCTCTCCCCTGTTCCCCTTTGGGTGTTTTCCCGGCCCCGGGGGTGGGTACAGTCAAAAAAGGGTTTTTTCAGTGCGACATAAGTGTGAAGTGATGGGCGTGAATTGAGGGATGAAAATTCAGGAAATCTTTTCCCCCCTTCCCCCTCGCCTCCTCACCTTCTCACCTCTTTACCCTTCCCTCCCCCTTTCTCACCTCTCTCTACTTTCTCCCCCTCCCCCTCTCCTTCTCCTCCCTTTATTTCTCTTTTTGCCGGGGGGGCGGGAGGGAACCCCGAGCTGTGGGCAGCAAAGTGCAGGTGGGGGCCCGGCCCCCCCCTTCTAGGGGTGATAAGGGGAAAATTGTTTTTTAGGCCCAAAAATCCAAAATTTCCTCTCTCTTATCTACCCCCCCTCCCCTCAGTACTCCCGCCTCTTCCTTCCTTTTTTCTTTCCCCTTCCCCTTCCATTCCCCATTCTCCACGTTCCAGCCCCCCACATTTTTTTGATACTGTCTTTTTTTTTCTTAAACCCTAAAACTTTCAAAAAAACCCTTTTTTCCTCCCCTTTTTAAAAAAATTTTTTCCTATCCCCACATGTTCCCCCCTCCTCTTCTTTTAAACCCCCTTCCATTCAAACCCTCCTACATTCCCCTTTCCCTACGCTAATTTTACCCCCCAAATTTTTATGCCGAAAAATAATGAAAATAAATTTTTTCAATTATTGCTATTTAAAAATAACAAAAAAACTTTTTTTTACAGATAGTGGAACAGCAAACATGACTGAGGGGGCAAAGGATCTTTCCAAACCTCCAAAAAGCCCCCCAAAAAACGTTTAATTTAAAATTTCCCGGAATATTCATTTGTGTTTTCCCCTACAAGGGGGAGGGTTTTTTTTTTAAAGGGGATATAAAAGCAAAACGCTATTTTTTTTTTTTTTTCACATTTTAAAATTTTTTAAAAATATTTTTAATTTTTATATATCTACCAAATCTCTCCTCTTGCATCTTTTTTCCTTTTCAAATTATCTATCCCAAAAAAAATATCCTCCCATTTTTTCAGGGGGGTCATCCTCTCACAATCCCAAACCTAAAATTTACAGGGTAATTCCTTCTTGTTTCCCCACTTAACCCCTTTTTTCCCAAAGGGGGTTTCCCCAGTTACCATCCCCTTTGTGTTCTGGGTTCCTTTTACCACCATCAAAACTCCACAGCTCATTCCCCTTTTCCAAATTTCTAACCTATCAGCAAAAAAATCCTACACTTTTTTAGTACGTACTAATTAGGGTTTGAAGTTTTTGCTTATGAAACCCAAAGTGTAACACTTTTCCCTATTTCAGGGGCACCATAATAAGGGTCCTACGAAACACTATCTACCGGCCCGCGGTAGCGGAAAAAACAGCAAATGGGGGGGGGGAGGCTGTTGGGGAAAATAACCCCAACGGATAGCGACGGCTCCAAAATTTTCTGGCCCCGGGGGGGGGGCCCTTTATTTTTTTTTTAAAGGGGCTCTCATTTTCTTTTTCTTGGACCTTTTTCGCTTAGTATCGCTTTAAAGGGCCCCTTCCCCTTTGTTCCCCTTTTGTTAAAAAAAAATTGTTAAAACCCTTTTTTTATTTTTACCCCGGGGGAAAACATTTTCATCATTTTCAATTTCCCTTTTTTTATATCATTCCCCAAATTCAAAGGGCTTTTTGTATGTTTTTTATCTCCCCGCACTGCGTTAGGAAAACTTTTGTGAGGGGTTTTCAATTTCTTTCTGTTTCCTTTTTTGTCCCCCCTTTTCAGCCCCCAAACCCGGTACAACGGGGCCCCCGTTTTTTTCCCGCCCCTAGTTTCCCCCCTTTCCCACCCCCTCCTGTCTAGGGGCCCGTTTTTCTATTGACGCCTAAAAAGCCTTTCCCTCTGACTCCTATAATTTTTTTTCTTCCACCCAAAGACATGTTTTTTACAAATTTCTTTCCCCTCCTATCCCCGTAGCAAAAATTCTGGTTTTCCTTTTCCCCCTTTTCCCTTTCCTTTTACTTCCAAGGTGCCCCCTTTTTCTTGCTTTAAAATTTTAAAATTTTTTCCCCCAGTCCCCCTACATGGGCCAAATCACCCCCCTCGGGCCCTTTTGTTTCCTCCTCTTACTGCAACGTTTTTAATTTTCCCGGGGCCCTTTCCCTCCTGGGCCCTTTTTAAATTTGCCCTTTTTTCCCCTTTTTCTTTTTTTGATTTCTCTTAAACCCCCATCTTGCTCCCTTTTTTTCCTTTTTTCTCCTCTAGTTCCTTTTTCCGGGGGGAAAATTTACTATTTTCCTGGGATATTTTCTTTTCCCTCTATCTTCAATTTAATTTTTTCAATTTTTTTGTGGAAAAACCATTTTTTTCCCTTTTAATTTCTCCTTTCCCGGGAAAGGGGCTCCCTCCCAAAGTTTTTCCCCCTTTTGGCCTCTACAGAAATGCTTTCCCAAAAGTCCTAGTCCCCATTTGCCCCAATTGTTCTGAAGGGCCTTTTTTCCAGGAATGATTTCTCCCTTTCCCCGTTTCTGAGTTTATTCTTCTGACCCATACAGACAATAGGGTTTCCGCCAAACCCCCCTTTTTATAAAATGGGCCCACCTCATTTTTATTAAAGACTGTTGCCACCCTTTATAATCATGCCTGTTTATCCCCCCTTGCCTTGCCTTGCCTTCTTTAAAATTTTCCTTGTTTTTCAAACCCCCTATCCCTTTCCTTTTTTTTTTTCCATTCCCCCAGGGATACATACTTATTACTACTTCTAGGACATTATTCTGAAGCACCCCCTGACTCCCACCTTCAATGTTTTAAACCCCTGACTAAATTTTCCCTTTTACTAAAATTCAGGTCTCATTCTCTTCCGTACGTGTTTTTTATGTGGGTTAAATTCCTCCCTTTTTATCCTTACTTTTTGCCCTAGCATAAATCCCCAGCATAGGCCAGACATCCTAACTTCTCTCCTCCCCCAATTTCTTTTTCCTTTACTTGAATTCCTGATTTTTACGGGTCAGTTCCTCTAAAAACAAAGGGGGAAGTAATGTTGGGGACATGAACCCCATCCTTGTTAACTCCTTATTATTTACCATTCCACCTTGCCTTTCCTGAACCCACCTTTTGCTCCCCCTTAAAATCCCTTTTTTTCCTTAATTCCCCAATTTAAAATTTTTTAAATTTTTAAAATTTCCAAAAAACCCTTTGGGTATATGTTCATGACAGCTATGGGCCCATAATTGGGCCCATGTCCTTATCTTTTCCTTTCCCCCTTTGTGTATTTGGGGCACTTTTTGCTCTTTTTCCCGTCCTGTGGCAAAGCGCCTTGCTCCCCACGGGGTCCAAATTTTTCTTTTTAATAATATAAAACGGGGAAAATGTGTTCTGTCTGGGTTTGGTGTGTGGGGGGTTGTGTGGTGGTTGTGGGGTTGTGTTGTTTTGTGTGGTTTTGTTTGTAGGGGGGTGGGTTTTTGTTTTTTATGGGGGGGTTGGTTAAAAAGTGTTTTTTTTTTTTTTCCGCCCCCCCCGGGGGGGGCGGGGGGGGGGGGGGTTTTTCCCCCTTCTTTTTTTCTTTCCTCCCCCCTCTCTCTTCCCCCTTCCCCCCCCCCCTTCTCCTCTCCCCTTTTCCTTCTTCCCCTTTTTTTTCCTCTTTCCTTCCTTTTCCCCCTCCCCCCCTCTTTTCTTTTCTTTTTTTTTAAACCCTTTTTATTATCGGGCTAAGTGGCCTTGAGAAGGGAACACTTATGAGGTTTGTCCGGTTTGTCCTAGGGGACAAGTTTGGACAAGGGACAGATGACTCATTACGGGTATGACCTATACCCAATGACTTGTGTTTTATGACTTGGGACGCAAAGGTCCTTGTGGGTCAAATGACTCCATTCACACTCGCCTCAGTACCATATGACCTGCACCCTGAAAATATTAGCATACTAATCATAATAATGAAAAATAATAGTGTTAGTAATGATAATAATGATAATAATAATAAATATAATAATAATGATTATAAAAATGATAGCAATTATATAGCTACGAATAATATAATTGTTACAAAAATAAACGTACACAAAGATACAAAGATTGGGCGGGCTGGTGTCAGGAGTCCCGCCACACGCCTAATGGGACAAAGCAGGTCAAAAAATTTAACCCAGAGAGAGAGAGAGAGAGAGAGAGAGAGAGATGAGAGAGAGAGAGAGAGAGAGAGAGAAACTCTAATGACCTCTTCACGCGCTTCATCCATTAACACCTAAGCCACACTTCCCATAATCCGTCTAGTGCAGCAGATAATCATAACAATTGTGCAAATTATGACTAAAGCATGAAATTTTTACCAGTGTTAGTACATACCATAAGGTTCATTTTCAGATCGGGAGGTGAGTCAGATTTGACTTCTGAGGATAGTGAGAGGTCAATGACCTCAATTACATTGAAATTGTCATTTTTTCACGATTCTGGTGCAGTTTGTCTGTTTTGGGAATCATTAAAAAGGTATGTTGCCATGTGTTGGTCCCTTTATCTTCTGGAGAGCCTATTTATACATAATCACAGGATGCAACCATGACTGAACAAGTGCTTTAAATGAGGTCAGTGACTTCAGAAAACAAATTATTGAAATACACATTTAGGTTATTGTGGTGTCCAGAACAGCTTGCATGAAATCGTGTTGTAAGATCATCTGTTGCAACCTTAATTTTCAATGTGCACTGAACATAGTCTATAAGCTTAAAGTACAGTGAGGTCAGTTACCTCAGACACATGTATAGTACATACCGGTACATGTAATACACACACATTATCCATATAGACGCATAAATATAAAGGTGTCTGATTGCACCTAACAGTCTCCGAACATGCACCTAATGCAGTGCACTTGAGTGCAGCCTTGGTGCATTTGCAGCGGCCGGTACATCCCTTCTTGCGCCGAGGGATCATTCGGGGCAAGTTTTTGTCCCCTCTTGGCATGTCGTCCAAAGGCCATCCAGAGGCCCCCTTTTTGTCCAGCCCAAAGGTTAGATGAAAAAGGAGGGGCCCCTGTAGGAGAAAAACCTGTCCTATGCACTTGTTGGCGCTTAGTGGGCCAGTCCCTTTTAGGGAATGAAAAAAAGGCCCCCCAAAAGGCCCAATGCTACCTAAAAAACCAAAAGCGCCCTCCCTTGCTTTGCTACGGGGGGGACAAAAAGAGTAAACCCCTGGGTGAGGCCCTGCAGTTGTTCCCCAAAATGCTGAAGGAGTAATTCAAAGGAATTTGGTCAAAAAGGAAAAACCCGGGGTTACCAAATTCCTAAAAAACTCCCAAGGCCCCCCTTGCCTCTAACCCTAACTGGATGTTTAACCTGGGCTTTGGACAAGCCCCCCTTTTTGGGGAAAAATAAAAGAACTGGGAACCCCCGGCGGTGGTTCCCCTTTTTAAGTTTAGGAGATTTCCAAGTGAAAGTGGGGTCGGGTAAAAATTGTTTTCATTTTTAAACCCCATACTTTCCCTCCCCCAAAAAGTTGGGGGCAACGGGCCCCCCCAAAAGGGGTTTGGCTAAATAACAAATTTAAAATTATTTATTTAGGGGGTTATAATTTTTTAAATTGGGTTAATTAGGGGGTAAAGGGGGGGAAAGAGTGGGTGGTGTGGAAATGGTTGGGGGTGGGTTAGATGTTGGGGGTATTTCATCTTTTTTTAAATTTGTTCACTCAAATTTTTTTAAAAAACCATATTTTCGTACCTACTCAGGAAATTGGTTTTTACAGACAACTTCTTTGGGTTTTTTTTTAAAATACATAATTTAATTATAAAAATTTTTTATTTATTAATTTATATATTAAAATTTATTATATAGTAGATAAAAAGATAATTTTAATTTTTAATGATAGAAAATTTTTAAAGATGTGAAATGATGGATGTGTAAAAGTAAGAAGTAAATAGAAGAAAGATAAAATAAGAAGAAGATAATAAAGAAATTTTGAAGATAATTAAACATTTTTTTTTTTGTAGATTTCCCCCAAATTTTTTGATTATATCTTTTGACCCTTTACACCCAAGATTCTAGTGGTTTGGGCCGGGGTTGGAGGGGCTCTACGAACCGGAAAAATATCCCCAAAATGTTGTAAGGGACTATCATTTTTTTACAAAAACCCATTTTTGGGGTGTTTTTTTTATTAAGGTTTCCAACCCTTACATGATTGGAAAAAGTTTTTATTTTCCTCAAAAATGCTTTACCTTGGCGTCAGATAAAAGGTTCAAAGTAAAGGTTTTTTAATGTTTTTTCTTTTGCGAGTTTTAACTTTTTGGGGCGTTTTGAAAAACCCAGGACCAGAAAATTAGCCAACCAAAAATTTACCAAAAACCACACAACCCACCCTCCCCCCACATCTTAAACTGGGATGGAAGAAAATTTCATTTTTTGGTTTCCCTCACTATAAATTTAACAATTAAATCCCTTTGACAAAAATTTTCCCTATAAGTTCAGAAAATTTTTCAAAAAATTTTTTTGGTTTTTCCGGGGCCTTGTCCCTTTCCTCCGGTCCCTCCCCGCCCAAAAAATACCTCCCCTACTAATCTTGATTAAAAAAATCTATTTAGAAAAACCCATTCATTTTTTTTTATACCTGGGAAGCTTTAAAAAAATTGCAAACAAAAATCCCATTTTTCGGTGAATGTGAGGGTGAGGTTCCCCTTTTGGGGGAAAAAGGGGTCCAAAATGCCATCCCCTTTTCTAAAGATTTCCAAAAAAGCTTGGTGAAGCAAAAAGGTTGGCTTGGGGGTCCCGGGAACTTTTGGGGGTCCCCTGGGGATCCTGGGGGGGGAAACCTTGGGGAAAATTACCAAATTACAATTTTAACAATACCAATCCCCCCTAACCCTTTTAATTTTTTCCGGGGAAAATTGGGGAAAAATTCTTAATTACGGGTTTTCCCCATACAAAACCTAAATGAAACAAATTTCACCATACCATAGCCAAAAGAGAATGAATGACATGCATGTATGACGAAATGACATGACAAGATATGACATGACAGTATGACTGACAGACTGACATGCAGGGCACAGGGCGCGGGAGGGGTCCCCGCAATGTTCCATCCCGTGATCGATGCCTTTATACCCCGTGGGGTCTACAGGGCCCTGAACTTTGGCGGAGTCAGGGCAACCCCCGGGACGAAGGTGCAGGGTCTTGACCCCTGTCCTCTTCTCCCCCAGAAAACCGTGGGGGGATTACAGGGGGGCGCCATCCTGGGCCCCCGAAGAGGAGGAGTGGGGGGAAATCGCCTTCACAGCCCCAGGGCCTCACCCCCTCCCTATCACCCCCAAAGCTCGGGGGGGGACCTTAACATACTCATCTCTTCCCGACCTGACCATCCCCCGCTGTTGGGGCGCGGAAGTTTTGTCAAGATCGGCGTGCTGCGGATCCACCCCCGGTATTTAAACCCCCACGGGTCTACGGGGGCCTGACCTTCCCAGGAGTCAGGGAGCACCCCCCCGGGGTAAAAAAAGGGAGGGGAAAAAGGTGGCATCGTGGGCCGTACTAATTAACCCCGGGCCGCCCCGCAGGTGCTGATTACACTCGTCCCGGGAGCCCGATTTAAATTTTGTCCTTCCTCGTCGACCGAGTGGGGGGCCGGGTTACTTTTTTTTCCCCCGGGCCCACCGGCACGCCAGGGAGCCGAGTTAATATTTCCCCTTTTTTTTTACGACCCCCCGTTATCCCCCCCTAAATGTTATCCTTTCAGCTCAGGTATTTCATAAGGAAACATCCCCCGCGCCCTAAGTTTTCCCTACCTATCCCCCCCCGGAGCACAGGGTACCCCGGCCGACCGCTGCAGTCAGTCGCCGCGCAAACCCCCTATTTCCCGGGTTCGTTCACTTCACACATTCTCAATATGGTGGTGGGCCTAATACTCTTCCCTTATTTTACATTAACCCACGCCAGCACTAGATGGGACCCTACAAAACTGCGCCAATATGTTAAGCTCCGCGGACCCCGCCGCCCCGCTACTCCCAAAGGGGGGGAAGAAGGAAATGCGTGCGCGGGGGTCAACGGGGGTTGTTGAATACGTAGCCCCTGTTGACGCCCCCCCAAAAACCCGCTAGGTTTCTACCCAAACGGTCGGGGTCGGGATGACAAAACCCCCGGCACCTCTACCTGAAGGTGCGGGGTTGGGTTTATTCCTTGTACCGGCAGGTAGACGGGGAAGGCCCGTACTTGGGGGAGATAGGGGGAGTTTACCTCCCCAGGCTTAAACGCCCGGGCTTTCCCCGGGGGGGCGACCCCCTGTTCCCCCCCCGGGGCCCCCCTAGTTTGCAAGTTCCCCCGGGGTCAACCCATTATCGCCCGCCCCTCCCCTGCACTGTAAAATCATATAGATACATCCCCCTTGCTGCGCGCCTTCAGGAAAAACCGTATGTGAGCTCAAGAGGTCCTAGTCCCCGGCAGGTGCCTCGTAATGCCCCGGGGGCCGGGGGGAACCCAGGAAAAAAAATCCCGAAAGGGGGTTTTTAGAGTGCGTTGTAGTCGCGAAGTTGTCCCGGCCCACGCCCCCCCTGTGCCCCGCCCCCGCGCCCCGTGGCTCCCCAAAGGGGCCCTGAAGAAGGGCCCCAGGGGTAGGTAGTGTGGGGGACGTCATGGGGCCGTAAATACACTTCCCCACCCCCTGGGGCAAAGTGAGGGGGCCCCCCTTGGTTGCCCCACGGCGGTCCGGGGAAGGCCCTGCGGGCCCCGGGAATCACCACCGGGGCGGGCAGTGTTGCGGGACTCTTGGTCTCGAAGTTGCACTTTCCCCCCCCTGGGGTTAAGCGGGGGATCTTAGTCGTCCCTCGAAGTCGTCATCCCCGGGGCAAAGGGAAGAGCCCAGGGGGGAACGCCGAGCGCCGCTATTTCCCCGCCCCCCCCTTATCTCAGGAGCCGGGGGAACACAGGGGGCCCCCCAGGGCAGGGGCCGGGGAGGAGTCGGGCTTCTAGAGATGAGGAGCACCTGCCCCCGGGGGCAAGCGGGTGGCGGGCTCGGGGGTCTGTAATGAAGGGGGCGGCCGGGGGTTGGCACGTACTTTAGCGCGGGTATCGGGGAAGGAATACCACCTAACTCCTCCCCGCGCTAAGCCTAGTCTCGTAAGATATCACCCCGACCAAAAAGACTGTGGGGCCCCACCCCGGTATTAGAATTCCCCCCTCCCCCGTCTTTAGGGGCCCGGGTGTGGTGGGTACATGTCAAGGTTTTTTAGTGTGACTAATGTGAAGGATGGGGAAATTTAGGGGTGAAGATTTAGCATCTCTCCTTCTCCCCGCCTCCCCACCTTCTCATTCTCACACTCTCCCCCCCTTTCTCACTTCTCTCTCACTTTCTCTCCTCTCTTCCTTCTCCTTTCCCCCATCTTCTCTTTTTGCCGGGGACGGGGGGGACCCCGAGCGTGGTCAGAAAATGTGCGGTGGGCGCCGGCCCCCCTTTTAGGCTATAAGGAAATTGTTTTTAGGACAACATCAATTGCTCTCTCTCTATCTACCCCCCTCATCAGTACTCTGCCCCTTTTCCCTTTCCCTTTTTCTTCCTTCCCTTTTATTCCCCCATCTCCACGTTCTCAGCCCTCACGTTATTGATACTGTCTTTTTTTCTTATCCCTAAAACTGTCCAAAAAAAACCTTTCTCCTCACTAATATTTAAAAATTTAAAAGCCCCCTCATCTTCTTTACCCACTTTCCCATTTCCCTCCACATTTCCTTATACTGCCCAATTCACCTATTTTATGCAACAAATGAAATATTTTTTCAATTTTCTATTTAATAACAACAAACTTTTTTTAACAGATGTGGAACGCCAAAAATGAGAGGTCAACAGGAGTCCAAGCCCAAAAGCCCCCCCCAAAAATCGTATATTTCAGGAATTTCATTTTCTGTTCCCCTACAATGCATGCTTTTTTTATTTTAAGTGACTTAAAAAACATACCATATTTTTGCACATATATTTGTAAAAAAATTTAATTCATTATCTACCCGTCGTCCCACTTTGCTCTTTTTCTCTTTCTCCATTTTACTCCCAAACTATCCCCCCAATTTCAGGGGGGTCACCTCTCCATCCCCGCATATATTCTAAGATATATATCCCTTTTGTCATCTCACTTCACCCATTTTTCAAAGGGGTCCCTCATTACCATCTTAGGGTTTTGGTTTTACCCCATATACTCCACAGCTCATTTCCCTTTTCAAATTTCTAAATATCAGCAAAACATCCTACACATTTATATACTACATAATTTTTTTAGTAGTTATTTATTAAACAATGTGTAAAACCCTTTTCCTATTCTCAGGGGGCACACTAATAGGCTCCCAGAAACACTATCTACGCGGTATGCGAAAGAAATGGGGAGGGAGGCTGTGGGAAACTACCCTAACTGATAGCGACGGCTGCACATTTTTGGCCCCGGGGGGTGCTTTATTTTTTTAAAGGGCTCATCATTCTTCTTCTTCTTTTTGACCTTTTCGCTTTGTACGCTTCATAGGTCCTCTTCCACTTCGTCCCTTTCGTTAACAAAAATGTTAACACCTTGTTTTTTTCACCTGGGGAAAGAATTTTTATCATTTTAAACCCTTTTTAATATCTCCCAATTTATTGCTCTTTTATGTTTTTTATTCCCCGCATGCGTTAGGGAAAACTTTGGTGAGGTTTCAAACTTTTTGTTTTCCTTTCTGCCCCACAGCCCTAAAACCGTAACAGGGCCCCGTCTTTCTGCTCAGTCTCCTGTCCCACTCCTCTCTGTCTAGGACTGTTACTATTGGCTATAACTTCCCCCCGACTCCTATACTGTTTCATTCCACAAGCTGTTCTACAGTTTCTTTCTCCCCTATCCTGTAGACAATTTGGTTCTCCCGTTCCTGTTCCTTCCGTTGACTTCCAAGGGGGCCTGTTCTTGCTTTTTAGTAACTTCTTCCCCCCGTCTCCTACATGCCCCCCCTCCCCCTCGGGTTCTGTTTCCTCCTCTACTCCCCGCAAAAGTTATTTCCTGGCCATCCCTCCTTTCCATTTACTAGCCATTCTTCTCTTTTTTTTTTGATATTCTTACCTCCCTCTTGCCCTTTTTCCTTTTTCCCTCTCTCTAGTTCCTTTTTCCAGTGGAAATTTATCTATTTTTCCCGGGATTTTCTTTCCCACTTTTCACTAAGTTTTCAATTTTTTTTGGCCCTTTTCCTTTTTTTTTTGTCCCCCGCCCCTTTGCCCCTTCCTCCCCCACAAGCTTGTCCCCTTTTTCCCCTATGTTCTGACCCTTTTTCCCCAAAATGTTCCCCCCAGCCTTTTTTTGCCCTACAGAAAAATGGTTACCCCCCCTTCCAAAGCCCACCTATTTTTTGACTTTTCACCAATACATGGCTCCCTTCCCCCCTTGCCCAAATTTTCTGTTTTTTCCCCCCTTTCCCCTTGTTTAACCCTTCCTAGTATACATATTATTAACCCAGGGATTTTGGGACCATGATCCTCCTTCACTGTTCTCCTGCTCAATTTTTTTTTTTTTTTTTCCCCTTTTTTTACAAATTTTGGTTTTCTTCCACTTTTTTTATGGCCCTCCCTTTTACCTTTACTTTTTGACGCATAATCTACATCCCCATCCCAAACCCTCCTCATTTTTACTCCTTTTTTACTTTTCCGTTCTCCAAATTTAGTTCCAATACCCGTTAAAGTGGGCAGGTCTTGTTAAAAATTTCCTTCCCCTCCCCTTTCCCAAACCCCTTTCCCCCCCTTAAAAACTTGGGCCCTCCAATCAAATTTCTTTTTTTAAAAAACCAAAAAAATTCTATTTTTTTCGAACATCCTAAATTGGTAGTTTTACTTTTTTTTTTCCTTTTTTATTATTTATTTCTCTTTTTTCCCTCTGTGGCCCACTTGTCCGCACTGTGTCACATATTTTCTTCTATAATAATATAAGCGAAAGTGTGTCTGTCTGTCCTGTGTGTGTGTGTGGTGTGTGTGTGTGTGTGTGTGTGTGTGTGTGTGTGTGTGTGTGTGTGTGTGTGGTATAGGTTCCGCCCCCCGTGGCGCAAAACACCTCATATGGCACATTTTTGGAATCAGGTTGACCAGGGGAAGGTCATAAGCCCACTTATGAGATGATCCGATCACTTTTTTTTTTCTTTTTTTTTAACAGCCTATTAGCGAGAATTGTGAAAACAAAAGTGGGTTGCGAGAATTGAGGAAGCCTTGATGTAGGGTGATGGGTAATGGGTGATGAATGGGTGGGGGTGATGGGTAATGGGTGTGGGGTGATGGGTGAGTGAATGGGTGGGGGGTGATGGGTTGGGGGTGATGGGTGATGGGTGAGGGAATAGGTGGGGGGTGATGGGTAATCTATAATAATATAAGCGAAAGTGTGTCTGTTCTGTCTGTCTGTGTGTGTGTGTGTGTGTGTGTGTGTGTGTGTGTGTGTGTGTGTGTGTCTGGTATAGGTTCCGCCCCCCGTGGCGCAATCAACTCATATGGCACAATTTTGGAACCGGGTTGACCAGGGGAAGGTTTTAAGCCCAATTATGAGATGATCCGATCTTTTTTTTTTTTTTTTTAGCAGCCTATTAGCGATAATTGTGAAAAAAAAAATGGGTTGCGAGAATTGAAGAAACCTTGATGTAGGGTGATGGGTAATGGGTGAGCGAATGGGGGGGTGATGGGTAATGGGTGTGGGTGATGGGTGAGTGAATGGGTGGGGGGTTATGGGTTGGGGTGATGGGTGATGGGTGAGGGAATAGGTAATAGGTGGGGGGTGATGGGTACTGGTAAATATAAGCGAAAGTCTGTCTGTCGTGTGTGTGTGTTGTGTGTCTGGTATAGGTTCCGCCCCCCGTGGCGCAATCACCTCATATGGCACATTTTTGGAATCGGGTTGACCAGGGAAGGTTTTAAGCCCAATTATGAGATGATCCGATCACTCTTTTTTTTCTTTTTTTTAGCAGCCTATTAGCGATAATTGTGAAAAAAAAGTGGGTTGCGAGAATTGAGGAAACCTTGATGTAGGGTGATGGGTAATGGGTGAGTGAATGGGTGGGGTGAGGGTAATGGGTGTGGGGTGATGGTGTGAATGGGTGGGGGGTGATGGGTTGGGGATGATGGGTGATGGGGTGAATTATGGTGTGAGTGAATGGTGGGTGGG
>JACEEZ010007358.1:207500-214584 GCA_016584305.1 Chionoecetes opilio | reverse complement strand
GGGTATCATTAAAAGGGGAAGGGGGGCTCACCCTCTGATTAGGTCGAAAATTTTGAAAAAAATCAAAATTGAGATTTGGAGTGGGATTTGAAGCGTACATGATGTAGCAACATATAGGAACGCGAATTAAATCGCCCGCGAATATATTACGCCGCTCACGTGGCTTTTAAAGGGAGAAGGGGCGTAACCGTTTAAAAGGCGCGCGCGTTTTATGGGCCATGTGTTTCCCTGTATATAAAGCTCGCTTTTCCTTGTTTTCTTCCGTGTTCGGAGCTGTATGTGTGAGTGAAATTCTAGAGACACCTGCAGGAGCGGGAAGTGCGGGAGGAAGAGGAAAAGAAAGCAGCCGAAGGTGAAACATACGGGCCCGGGATTCGGCAGTGGACTAGTGTGCACCTGTAAAACACCTGTTTGGTGAGCACGTCAATGAGGAGAGGGAAGGCGTTCACTCCCTGGTAAAATAAAAACCCCTCGCCAAGGATTCGACCAGTGGAAGAACCCCAGCAATGAGGCATTTTGCCGGTAAAGGCGCAAGAAGATGTTGAACAAGGCACCTTCTGACACGACACCAGGATGAGATGGTGGTGAAAATCTGTAGTAAATTTTATAATTATATGTAGATTTGTTGGTGTATAGTATCAATAAAAGCTATAGAGCTTTGTGTGTGAAAATAATGCCAATCATGAAATAGATAGATACGTTATTTTTAAGTGAAGGATGGGGGGGGGGGGGTGGAGGAAGGATGGGGGGCGAAGGTAGTAAATATTATAATTATTGTAGATTTGTTGTGTATAGTATCAATATAACTATAGAGCTTTGTGTGGGGAAAATAATGCCAATCATGAAATAAATTGAAGGATGGGGGGAAGGGGGGCGAAGGTAGTAAAACATTAGAATTATATGTAATTGTTGTGAATAGTATCAATATAAGCTATAGAGCTTTGTGTGGGGAAAATAATGCCAATCATGAAATAAATAGCTACGTTACATTGTACTGAAAAGTTTAAATGCCTGTATCTAAAAAACTAAAAAATGTTTACTTTAAAAAAAAATTGTAAAAAATTTGGGAAAAAATGATTGAAACTGCTTGTAAACGTTCATGTTAATACTTATTGGTTGTGCCTTCATCGTGTAATTTCGTTTTCTCGATAAAGTGAAAAACTTGAGTGTTAGGGAATATTAGTACGAAAAAAATGGCGATCGGCGTGACGTCACGTGTGGTGTTTTTTATGGCCTCGATAACTCATTACGTATTGGGAATTAAAAAAAAAACTAAATTACACGCTTTTCATAGGGGTATTTGAGTATTTCCATGTAAAAGGGCAGGTGTCTCTACGACACAAAAAAAAAACACAGGAAGTTGTGATGTCATGAAAAAACCTTATGACGTCATACCGTCAGACGTCAGACTTTACCACATTTCCTGCTCCCCTAAAGTCGACATTAATAATTTGGCTATACCCTGAAAGTTTCAAGTTGAAAGATCTTATGCTTTTAAATTTTTTTTTTTTTTTGTCAGAGGGTGAGTCTCCCTATTAAAGTAATCGTCCAGACCATTTCTCATTCCTGATTGATGTAGTTAGAGTATAGCCATTATCGAGTGTATCACAATATGTTGTCATTTTTTGCATCCAGGGCAGCCGTTTTTTTAATAATCCGCAATCAAAATCTGTAAATTCCCCGAGCTTCGAAAACGCTGCTGGCAACTGGCAGACGATGCGCCACGGCCTCGGTGACGCATCAAGAGGAAGGCGGCCTCTCTCCGCGCTGATCAGAAGCATGTAAACACAAGAGAAAAATATAGTACTTGAAGATTTTTGGTGTTTCTGATAGATTTTTTTTTCGATATGCCACTGCATGCATCCTTTATGGGTGCAGCAAGACAGCTGTGCTTTCCAGAGAAATTGCACACGTTTCCGACTGATACGCGACATTAAATCTGTGGAAGATATTTTGCGGCGGACACAGCACTCCCCACCACCCACACATTCCGTAGCCACACACCATAGCGTAGCCTTGTATGGCAGTGCAACACAAACCAGTCAACAACACTCCCTTGCCTGTCATGTCCACCTCTACATCACCCCCCACCCACCCACACATTCCGTAGCCACACACCATAGCGTAGCCTTGTATGGCAGTGCAAAAACAAACCAGTCAACAACACCCCTTGCCTGTCATGTCACACTGTCTACACCCCCCCCCCCCCACCCCACAAAATTCCGTAGCCACACACCCTAGCGTAGCCCATCACAATCTGAGGTTCGTTTTCCTCATAGTAACGCGAGCAGCGTCATTTATTTCGATCTCAGATTGAGCATCGTACTCTAGATCTGTCACAGCGACAGATTCACTGTTGACACCCAAGTACAATCGCTCATCAAAACATTTGCCGACAGGTGTCAGACAGATGTTTACATTGGAGCGTTACTCTTCTGACGGCCAATACTAAAAAATCGGAACATTCTCGGAAACATTTCCGGAACATTCTCGGAACTTTTATAAAGAACAATTGTAGGGGAGGGGACGAATGCAGAGGTGTATGAGAGTTAATTTGAGGTGTTATATCAATGTTATGTGGTCAATGAAGAATTAAATGACAATGTTTTCGTATATTTCCAGGTCTGTTCATTTTCAGAACATTCTAGGAACATTTTCGGAACATTCTCGGAACTTTTGTTCATTGTTCAGTACAATATGGAAGTTCATTGGTCAAGTTCTACTCTGTCTTATTTTCAGTCTCAGTTATACACTGTCTGTCAAAATGTCTGTCGATTGTGAAAATATCTGCCACGAAGGTCCTGCCAAGTCATTCATGAAACGGTAGAAACGTTTAACATACAAAAGAAGCTGTAGCAATATTGAGCGACACTACACAAAATGTCATCTATATGAATCTGCAGTCAAGCCTGAAGATGGAGATATGTTCCTGATATCGTCAGGGAACCGAGTAACATATCTGAAGAACTGGACATGTGATCAGTATACCATTGGGCCGTCTATAACGGCATAGTATCGTGTCCTGTCAAGATACCTGTGGTAAAAAAGGCGTACCACAAACTGAGCAAGGAGAAGACCTTCCAGCGCCATTGATGGTGGCTTCCAGAGAACCCGCACCTCGTTCTTGTCCATTATCTAGGGGACGAAACCGAGTATCAGCCAAGCTCGCACGGAAACTGCAAATCGGACGATGGCGAGTACGTAAGGGTATGTCCGTCTGTCATGAAGGATATCATAACAAGATCAGAAACGTCGTCCAGTTCCTGCACCTACCGAGAACTTTCCACTGCCCCATGTGACCCGCAGCTGAAACGCCGTCTTGCGCCCTCGGAACCTGCGTCAGGTCCAGAATCTGCAACACAATGACAAACAAGCTAAACGACTATCCGAGACGACCTGTATAATCTTCTGCTCATCGCTGACGACCTGAAGGATTACGTTTTAGAAGTCGTCGCTTTTCCCGACTTCACCTATTTCGTCGGTCTACCGGAAATGCTTAAAGAACTAGACAATTTACTCCATGTGTCGTGCGACGACAGCACATTCGTGCTGTCATAGACACCACTTTTAATATTGGAAATTTTTACGTAACACCCTAGTAATGCGACATGTGATGTTTGAGACGTCACCATGCATGCCGGTCGCCTTCATGCTACACCAGCGCAAGTTCCAGACCCTGCACGAGGACTTTTCTACGCATTCTATGTCGGCGTGTCCCTTCACTGAAGACAGCCAAGGTCCCCATCGTCACAGACCGCGAGCGTGGCATCATGAATGCAATATCCAATGTTATGCCCAACGCCCAACTATTGCTTTGTTAGAACCATCTTAAAAAGGATGTGAGACGGTGGCTGCGCACGCACGGTGCCAACCAAGGTGACACTAAAGTGTACATGGAAGACTTGGACGAGCTGCTGAATAGTGCTTCCGCGACGTCTTCGACACTGCCATACCACACTATTAGCGCATTTTCGCGGCCGCTCTGGCCCGGTCTGGACTGGCTAGTCCCGGACGGCCACTGTTTTTGCGAGGCAGTTTAGACCGGGCTGGAACGGACTGGGCCGGGCTGAGCCAGCGAGCAGGACCAGGTTGGATCAGTGTGGGGAGAACTAGCGCATGCGCACTACAGTCAGCGGGGAAAGGCGACCAGGAGCTTCTCGTGCTGCTGATAAAGACATGAAACACCATGATGGTCGACCATAAGACTATAGTATCACAGGCGTGGTAGTTGTAAAGTCTTCAGCACAGGTTAAAAGGCGGACGACAAAAAGGATATTGACAAGATGGACGCCTGCCGCCTCCACAGTTCAGTTCAGTACCGCCCACTCGATCCCCCAGCCAATAGGAACGACGAATGGGACGGGGCCAGTCTCGATGTATTTTCGCGACCATCAGTCCACCCTGACCCGGTCCGGACTGGACTGAACCAGGGCGGTGAACGTCACAAAAATGTGCTATAAGTCTGACAAATGGAGTGCCCCCTTCAAAAGTTACTTCGACACGCACCTGCGAGACGACATTGTAAACCACGCTGCACGATGGATCATCGCTCCCCTCCGCCTGTATTCCCCAAGGTCAGGTGTCACTAACAACGTCTCCGAGTCTATGAACGCAGTCCTGAAGTGCCTGCTCGAGTGGAAGGAGGTACCTGCAGACACGGCTGTCCTGTCGTTTTTCTACTTACAGCGCTTCTACTTGAACGAGATCCTCCGCAGGACATGTCATACAGGAAACTACAAAGTTCGCATTGAATTTCGGACTTGCATTCAGAAGGCGGCCGACATTATTTTCCCGGATGACATCTGTGCACCTGAATCCATCGTCGATCGCATCCGAGACAACCAACTCAAGATGCAGATCCACACCAAGACTCCTGCCGAGACTGCACCCAAGACTTCTGCCGACATAGCACCTAAGACTCCCGCCGAGACTGCCTCTGAGACTTCCGCCGACACAGATCCCGAGATTCCGCCGACAGAGCTCCCGAGACTTCCGCCGACAGAGCTCCCGAGACTCCCGCCGACCCAGATCCCGAGACTCCCGCCGACACAGATCCCGAGACACCCGCCGACTCAGCTCCAGAGATTGTACTTCCAGTGTCGCAGGCAGCGCTTGCACAGACAGTCATCGACAACAACCGCATACAACAGGTCCCTGGCATGCAGGCGTTTGTGGTGCAGGGACCCGCGGGGATAAGTATTGTGTGGACTCTTGTTCCCAAAGAAAAATGCAATTGCCCCGCGGTGTCCAGCTGCTACCACATAATGGCTGCCAAGAAATCTGTCGGGATTGACATCGTGCCATCCAAAAAAACCATCAGCCTATCCCAGCTGGCCAAGAAAGTTCCGAGAATGTTCAGAAATGTTCCTAGAATGTTCCGAAATGAACAGACCTGGAAATATACGAAAACCTTTGTCATTTAATTCTTCATTGTCCACATAACATTGATATAACACCTAAATTAACTCTCATACACCTCTGCATTCGTCCCCTCCCCTACAATTGTTCTTTATAAAAGATTCGAGAATTTTTTCCGAAATGTTCCGAGAATTTTCCCGGGAAAATGTTCCGATTTTTAGTATTGGCCTCTTTCTGACGTCAATAACATACGTAGTCCTTTTGGGAGGGAAGTTTTTTTTCGCGCGCTTTTTACAAAAGTCGTATTTTTACGGAAATAAGGCCTGGAAATCAATTATTTTTGGTGGATTAGGTTTTTTGAATGGTCATTCAACATAATTAGGCAAAAAACAAAAATGGTCTGGGACGATTACTTTAAGCTCTTTTCAGCCCTGGAAAAAACGCCTTTGGCAATTTGACCCAATTTGACAACCCATGATCACCCACCCATCATACTATTCATCAAAACGATTTTACTAATACGTACGCATACAAGCTAAAAGTTTTACGATACGCAAAGAAAATGGAAACCGACCAACAGAAAAACACTTTTGGATCACCGCTGGGAGAGGCGGTGGCCAAAGTGGTCCGCCCCGAGCACATTTTGATGTTTTAGGGCTGCGAGGATCCCTTGGGGAACACTATGAGCCCTGGTGTTGTGCCCTATGATGCCATCACAGGCGTGGTAGTTGACCTGTCTTCCTCAGGAAGGCTCATAAGAACATAAGAAAATAAGGAAAGCTACAAGAGGCCGCGAGGCCTACAAGTGGTAGTGGGAGGAGGAAAAACGGCGTGTGGCCGGGAGGGGAGAAACGCCAGCCGCCGCCAGCAGGGTGGGTAGGTCAAAGGTGGTGACGTTCAGGGCGAGGAGTTGAGAGCGTAGCACTACGCGGTGGGGGGGAAGCGCAGACACTGCAGCAGAAAGTGTTCAATAGTCTCCGGGAAACATTCATGCACCAAAGGGGCAGAAGGGGTCAGGGGACAGAGTAGGCGATGCGGTGACCCGTGAGCGTCGTGTGCCCCGAGCACATGGCCAGGCTGCCGACAGTTGCCGTTAGGGATGTGCACCTTTTTTGGGTTTATACCGAAATACCGGTATTTAGCTCCGGTATTACCGGTATTACCGGTATTTTGAGTTTTCGGTATACCGGTATCGGTATGGTGGTACATCGGTTATACCGGTATCGGTATATTATTTGGTCTTTATTTTGGATTTCGGTATTGTGTTTTTTTGTCGCAATTGACCGGATTTGCCGAGAAACGCATGGTAGCGTAGCGCTCATTGGTCAGAACGTCAGAATCAGAAGCGCGTTATCATTGGCCGAGCTTATTTACCTATTTCAGATGGTTATCAAGCCCGTATTATACGCGTTAGTTTCGACCACGTACTCTGCAACGGTCATTGGCGTCGTTCAGTCTACCCCACAGCTTCACACGCTGGAAGTTGGAGGACAGACAGTGCCTGCTATCGTCCACAATTATACAAGTGACAATTGGCTAGACGGTAAGTAGAGAATTTGATAAATAAACCAGTGCAGTGCCAAATTTTTTTTTTTTTTTACGGTTTAAATTTTATATCTTTTTCAAAACCAGTCCATGGTTGTATACTCTAAACCAGTAGTTCCCAAACTGGGGGAAATTCCCCCGGGGGGGAAAAAATTTCAGGATTCTTGGGGAAATTTATCCT
>JACEEZ010007358.1:132500-205000 GCA_016584305.1 Chionoecetes opilio | reverse complement strand
AAACACAATAATGATAATGATAATAATAATTATAATAATAAGGGTAATGATAATCGTAGGGCATAGTGCCTACCTACTACGTAGATATAGGCACCTAAAATGCTAATGATAATAGTATTCATAATGAAATTTCAATTAACATAATATGGTAATAAAATTATCAAAAGAATATTATTATTATGATAGCAAAAATGATAGTGAGAAAATACTAGCAATGAAATGAATTCATTATTATAACAATATTCATAGTAATAATAAAATTATTAATAATAATGATGATAAGATTCGCCCAAAAATTAAACACCGATGATAATATTAATTAGTAATAGTAATGAGGATTTTCAATAATAATGAAAATAATAACAATGATAGTAACAATACTAGTTGTGATGCAATTATAAAACTAATAGTATGTATATAGCAATGTAATAGCAATGTATTTAAATACTCATTAAAGTATTTAATTACTTTATTTACATACATGAAGATTAATGTATTTATAAATAGATTTTTTAATACACAAATGTATTCAAATACAGCCCCGGGTCTGGCTATATATCTCGATACTGTTTTCAGGAAGATCATGAACTATGTCCAAAAATAAATTTTTAAAAGCAAATTTATTTGAAAAAAATTATTGTTATTTCCTTATTTGAGGTTACATTTACATACTAACAAGTGCTTTGTGGGCCCTACGGACCCACGTATTGATGTTTGTAGTAGTAGTATAGTTAGACAACATGTGATTGCAAAAATCTAATCGTGTTGTTGCTGTCGTGGTCACTGGTCAAGGTGCCTCGGGGTAGACCACGTTCCGTGTGATTCCAACCCTTTATGTTCCGTGTGATTCCCAAACCCTTTGTGTTCCGTGTGATTCCAAACCCTTGTGTTCCATGTGATTCCAACCCTTTTTGTTCCGTGTGATTCCAACCCTTTGTGTTATGTGTGATTCCAAAAACACTCACCACGCACACAAAACGTCCATGAGTCTACTGAGTTTGTGGGAAAGCGGCAAGACGTTATCACAGAGTTTTTCCTGGAATCTAATACTCCTAAAGTGTTTTAGCCCAAATTCCCCTTCAAAATGACTCAATCGACATGGCACCAAGCCGCTTACCACCTACGATTTATCTGCGATTTGTTAACCTACTCTCATAAAAATTGAATATAATACTGAATTTATGTGTCACTGAAGATGATACACAGTAGTTTATATTATCATGACTATAATCTACCCTGTTTTAGCGTTGTTTTATGCTTTGTATCTGCAAGTATATACGGTTTTTAAATTTCACAACGCGTTTTTTTTCGGGCGACGACGACAGCGGTACGACACACAGTAAATAAACACTAGATGGCGACTTTATTGTTGTTTGCCACTTGTAGATATTTTTGTCATTTGTTCAAATTTTATAACCCTACTATGACAGATGAAGACACAAAATGACACAGACACTCCAGATAGCCCCTTTTAACTGTCCTGAAATCCTGGATGTAGAAATGTAACTATTAACGCCACCACACCTCTGTACACAGAAAAAAAAGTTGTCTGACGACTTAACTGTAATGATGTTTTTTACCTGAATTTACCTTGAAAGCGCTTCTGCCTCAAGGGAGCGTTGCTCCCCGTTGGAATTTACCTTGAAACGCTTTTGCCTCAAGGGAGCGTTGCTCCCTCGTTGGATTGTGAGGCAAGGCCACGGCGGTGCTGCCACCCTTCACTTTTCCGCTGGTACTCCAGTGGACGGTTATAGAGTTGCTTTGTTGGCCGGAGTGCTGTATAGGGTGGCACTCCCGGTTGATCTGGAGACCGGCTAGGAATTTGTCCAGTTCCCCCTTGAATTTTTCTGTCTTTACTCCCGATATGTTTCTTATATTCTTCGGGAGTTGATTGAACATCCTTGCTCCTTTTCTTGATATGCTATTGTGTTGGGTGGATGCTATTCTTGTTGGGCATTTTTTTTGGTAGGTGGTTTAGACACATTTTCTTCCAGTTCTTGGTTCTTCAGTATTTTCTGTGCCTTTATAGGGCCTGTCCTTGGGCCTTGTACCTATAGCACTAGCAGCAGCACTAGCAGACACCTCTCGAGGGGTGTCTGTGAGAGGGGCTGTCTGGTTACGCGGGATCCATCTCAGCTGCGTCGATACGACGAAAATTATTCAAACATAGTTTAATTGGTCTCCCCTTACAACTGTGTTGGCCGACGTCACAGAAAACGGTGTTAGGGGAATCTATGCTGTCCTGTGTTAACCCCGGGGTTCAATGTATAATTACAGCGGGAGTGTCTCGGATATTAATGGGTTCTCACCCACCATAGGCTGTAAGGGCTAATGCCACGGAGAT
Source organism: Chionoecetes opilio (assembly GCA_016584305.1). NCBI lineage: Eukaryota > Metazoa > Arthropoda > Malacostraca > Decapoda > Majidae > Chionoecetes > Chionoecetes opilio. The sequence continues at coordinate 202,656 of JACEEZ010007358.1, read as the reverse complement.
GAGCACCGCATGCCACGCGCAGCTAAGCTTATGCTCCCATCTTTACCTTACCTTTAGCGATGCTATACGTCAGGGGTTCATAACTGTAATAAAAGAAATGGCCGACGCTTAGGAAACTTTATTTAAGGGGGGGGGGCGATGCTGTAGGGTTAAAATTGTCTTGGAATGGGGCATGTAAAAAAACCCAAAAAAAAACAAATACCGATAGGGGAATTTCCGGTATTTAGGTCCGGTATCGGTATACCGGTATCTTAATTTTTACCGGTATTTCCGGTATCGGTATTGTTTTTCCCCCAAACCGGTACGGCAATACCGGTATTTTCTTAATACCGCACATCACTAGTTGCCCTGCAGTGATGTAAACAAAGTTAACAAACCTCCCCTGTGGACTCAAGCTCAAGCTCAAAAAGAGTAGGACGTCAACAAACTGGGTTTCGTTGAGACTTGCCAAGGCGTTTTCTGCGGGGATCCTGATTTCAACCGAAAAAAAAATTCGGTTGCTCAAATTTCGATCCCCGTCAACCATCCAGGGAAGATGATTGGCCCGACCCGCAATCATTTGTTGTTGTTTGTGACCGTTTGCAATGAAAATTTTCCGATTGCAACCAAAAATCCCCCGCAGAAAACGCCTTTGGTAAAACATGGTGGAAAGGAGCGCGGGGAAACCTCATGGGGCGAGTCCCCATGAACTCCATGGCGATTTTTTTGGTATAACACCCCTTTTAAAGTGTAGTATAGGGCGGTAAAGGTGAGAAACAAGTAATTAAAAAACATTTCCAGTGCAGGTGCAGGCCCTTGGTTTGGCCTGGGTGTGCAGTGTTTAACATGAAACAGGGGGTGAGGTGTTGCCCCCACCGCCGCGGTCCGCGGGCACCGCAAGGAACCAAAAGGTGGCACGTGGCAGTGTATAGGGGGTGACGCGTGTGAAAAAAGTAACAGTTACCAGTGCAGTATGCAGGGCCCTTGCGTGGACTGGGTGTCCCAAATTTTTAACAGGAGAACAGAGGTGATGGTAGCCACCACCCCGCGGTCGCGGGGCACCAGCAAGGCCACACGGTGGACTGGCAGTGGGGATGTCGGTGAGCGGGAAAAGTAACAGTTACCAGTGCAGTGTGCAGGGCCCTTTGGTGGCCGGGTGGAAGTGTAAACAGGAGAACAGAGGTGACGGTGTAGCCATCACCGCCGCGGCCGCGGGGAAGGCATGGACCACCAGGTGGCACTGTGGCAGTACTATAGTGGGGTGGCGCGGTGAAACAAGTAAAACAGTTACCATGAGTGTGCAGGCCCTTGGGGGCCCGGGTGTGCATGTTAACGGAGAACAGATCGAGGGTGACGTGTATTGCCACCACCGCAGCGGGGCACCAGCGGGGGACCAAAGGGTGCACTGAGGAGAACAGAGGGACGTGTTTTGTCCCACCGCCGCGGGGCACCAGCGTGGACACACAGGTGGCCTGGGCAGTCAGCAGCAGGCAGCCAGGCCATGGCGAGGGCCCGGGCCCATTTCCAGTTTTCCAGGCGGGCAGCACCCAGCCAGCTTGTCACATGGGCGGTGTTTGAATACCTTTGTGTTGTTCCTCGTGTTCTTCGTGTAAACAATTTGCAATGTGGCCGCCGTGGTGACGAGAAAAACCGCATTCCCGCCTGTGTGTGTTTCTGTTATACGGAGGGACAGAAGGCCCGGGAAGAGAGTTTTTGTTTAGTGCGTGATGCTTTGGTGAAGGACGGGCCCGTGCACGAACGCTTGAGGATCAGAAGTAAACAAAAGCTCTCGTCAACAGAGCTAGGTATCCGGAAAAGAAGAGTTGAAAGGGGTAGACTAGGGGGTTTACGAGACCTTCCTAACCTTTCCCCCCCCCACCGCCGAGGGGAGCGTGCACAATCTCCCTGCAGGAAGGTCATGGTACGGCCCCTCGCACCCCCCCAGACCCCCAGACCCCTGAACACGAGTGTTTTCAGGCGTCGCCCCCTTCCGAGCAGCCTCGTTGCGCGGTCTTGCCAACCCCAGCAGGGTCTCTCATGCCCTCCACCTCTCCCCCCTGGGTAAGTACATCTCAGGGGGAGACCCGCCCCCAGGTAACGTTTTGCCCTCATTTTTGGGTTTGGGGAACACAACACCCCCAAGGTTCCAGATCTGGGGAAAAACCCCCTTACCAGGGGTTGGGGGTAACCTCCCCGCAGGGCCGACCGTGGGGCCCGATACCTTTACGCCAGGGGGGGCCCTGGATGACAAGATGCCCTCGATGAGGCCGGGAAGCCTTCCGGGCCCTTTTTGACGGGGCGAGGTGGTCGAGTCACCTGGACCCGGGCCCCCCATGGGTTTCGGGAAGGGGTTCTTTCCCAAGGTGGGGGGACCCTTCCCACAAAAGGGTCCATCTCCCACTGGTGTACTGGGCCCGCCCCTCCCCCTCCCCCTGCCCGCTGCTCTGGTCCCATCGGTTTGGCACTCCCTAACCCCTGTAGGTCTCCTTCGGTGCTCCCGTGCAGGGGGCCCCCCCATGCCGGCGAAGGGCATAAATGACCAGGCCCTTCCGCGTTCCCAGTGTGGGGGACCAATGGGCCCCAGGGTCTGCGCAGCTCATTCAATGCCGGGCTCACAGCTCTATGTGATTGGCCGGGAGGGAAGCCCCCGCACGACATAAAAAAGCAGCTGAGGGACCCGAAGCCTCACCTTCCCGGGTTCCCGCAGGGCCCCAACCATCGCCACCCCAAACCCGCACCCGTTTCCCCCTGATTACCCCCTGCTAGGCAGTCACCCAGGTCGCCTATTCCGCCATCACCACGGGAATAGGTATAGCTTTTGCAGGAGGCCAGGGGAGGGGGATGCCTCCTTGCCGCAGGATCCCCCTCGTCGAGCCTGGCTCGGAGCATCCTCCCTCCGGCACGCCGTCGGTCAACCCGCGTAACCCCGTGGTCGTCCCGGGAATTTGGTCTCAGTCGACCCCCTCGCTCTAGATCTCGACCCCGGGGTTCTCCCACTCACCATTTAGGTTGAGGTCCACCAGCCCCAGGCTCCCAAACCACCGTGGACAGGAACAGGACGTACCTTCCGCGTGCCGCCCCCTGCCTACGTTTCCCCCCTATTTCCCCCAAGGGCTCTCACCCCCCCCCGGGATCCGCTTTCCCAGCTGCGCTCCCTCTTCCTCCGCCTCCCCACGGATACGGCATCTCCCCCCTTTCACCCTCCTTGGGGAAAGGGGTTTCACCCCTACCAGAAGGGTACACCCAGCCGGACACCTCACCTACTGTGGCCCACCCTCCCACCATGCTCACTCTTTTCTTTTCAAAGAAAGGGCCTCACCTTCTCCTCTAATGCCAGATCTTCCCTTTAAAAAGAAGCGGAGGCCCCGACCTACCCGCGGGACACACTTTCCTTGGTGGTCGGGTTGGGAGACCTGGCCCCCCCCACCGCCCTCACCCACGGGGTTTTTTCATGCCCGGCGGGACCGCCAACAGGGCCTGGTGGGGGGGTCCTGTTTTTCCCCGCGGACGCCCCCAACCCTACCCGCTTCCCCTTCTCAGTGGGCCCGGGGGGCCACTGGGAGGTAGTTTCGCCAGGGTAGCCCAAAAGGGGTTGGCTCACCGGGCTTTTGGGGTACAACCCGGGGGGTGCCCCCACTTCCCCGGGGGATAGAGCATACATCGCTTCTCCCTACCCCCGGGGACTCTGGGGGATTTCAAGCTCACCACCGTGTGGGACCCGGACCCGCCCCCCCATCGTCGGAACCTGCGGGGAAGCCGTTTCAAATTTTCCTTTATTCTGCCCTCGTCCCCGTTTTAGCCCCTCCCGGGCCCGGCACCCGGTTCAATCCCCACTGGTGCTTCCACGGCCGGATCTCTTTACGGTGACCCATTGTTCAACACCTCCACCTTCTCCACTGGGGCCCCACATGGGGAGGACCACCCCCTGCCGGCCTCGTCCCACAGACCCCCCCGAGTCCCACCCCGGTGCCCGCCCGATGGAAGATCCGCCTTTCCCAGTGGCCCCGTTTCCCGGGGAAACCCCAGCCCTTTACCGGGGTTTTTCCCCCTCTGCCCTTGGAGGGCGGCGAGTCAATAAAAGTCACTGACCACTGCGGGTTTCGGCGCTTCCCCTGGCCACACGCGCACACCCGTCGCCCGTCGGTAGGAGTGTTGCGGACCCGGGGCCAAGCGCTCACAAATAGCAGAGGGGGGAAACCCCAAAAAGTCACAGCAGCGGTGGGACAAGGAGAAAAGAAGGGAAAAAGAAAAAAAGTGGAAAGGGAAACAGTTTGGGAAATGGGAAACTAGTATACTTTATTAGGATAACGACTGAGCATTACTGTGCGTTCGTTAAGGGGGGAAAAGTGCGACTGAATTTCCAAAAAATAGAAATTTATAGGATAACGACTGAGCATTTCGCGTGCGATCGTAGGAGGGGAAAGGAAGACTTTAAAATTAAGATAACTTTGAATTAAAAAACTACAAATGGAGAAGTAAAGAGTTAAATATATTTTAATTGAAATAATTAACGCGTTTTCATTCTGATTCAGCCAAATCCTTTAAAATTTCTTTAAAATTTTTATTTTGTTCAATAAATTTTTTCCCACTTAATGGGGTGGGGCAGGGAGAACCAGGACTGTAGGTACATAAAGGTGGGACTACATAAAGGTAACAAAGGGGGTTTGGGGTCAAAAAGCCATACATTTTTGGTTTTTATCGACTGGGGGTTTAGGAAGATGGATAAGACAAAGCCCCCCGTTTGGATGTCGCCCTTTTCCGCCTAGATCGGGCACACACACTACAGCACATCGCACGTCTGAGGCACTGACTCAAAGGTTTTGGGGTATGATGGGCCCCCAAAATTTATGTAAAGAGGATTCAGCCCTAATGGGAAGAAAAAAACAAGCCTCCCCGATAAAATCGATTATGGGGGTTTTTGGGAATTTAATTTTAGGAATATGACGGGATTTAATCATGGGGACAGGATGCAGAAAAATTGTTAAATAAATCGGGAAATTCCTAAGTAAGCAATAAAGGAGCCTATAGAGGAGATAATATTCTAGATCTTTGCTAAAAAATAGAGACGTTTAGTACAAATGTGGAGGTGGGGGGAAAATAAATAGCGCCTTATGAGATGATTTAGCTTAAAAGGGAAAGTTGGAAAATTAAGTGGAATAGGCACAAATACCTAATTTCAAAAAGGGCCCAATTTGCGGAAAAAGAAAAACCCCTGGAGGTTTTTAAATAAGAGGGGGGATGGAGGAGCAGAAAAATTTTCCCCATGACAGGGCGGTTGCCGGAAAGGGCCCAATTTAAAAGGGTTTTGGGAAAGGACCGAAGGGAAATTGGCACGTCAGATATGGTAGTGAGGTCGAGGTGAGGGGGAAATTTTAGAGCGGTTAGACGGGGAAGTGGGTCAGGGAGGGGTAATTAGAAGGTAAAAAGGGGGAAGTGAGGTCGGGCCAGGAGGATTATATCATTTTAAGGAATATAATTTGAGGGACAGCAAATAAATTTTCCTTATAGGGAAATAAGGTCCAGAAAGAGTGACCAAAATGGATGACCCCCAAGTTAAAACACAACATTGGAGTAAAAGAAACTTTTTTAAGGTTAAAGGGAGGATTGGAAACAAAGAACAGTATAACGTGAGGGCGAGGAAGGAAGAAATAACTGGGTTTGCTAAGAAAAATTTAGAGATAAAGTAGCAAAAACAGGCAAAAAAGGGCCCCAAAAGGGGTTTTCTATCAAGTTTAAAAAAACAAAGAAAAGGGGAATTAGTTAGGCCGTTAAGGGTCAGGACAGGGTGAGGTTTTAAATGGGATGAGGATATGTGTAGGAGTCTAAAGTTATTTTTAAGTTTTTTTACGGAGGAGGATAAAGCGATCCCTGATAGTGAACAGATTTTAAAGGGAAAAGCGATGAGGGAGAAACCAAAGTATTGTGTAACTAGGGAAATGGTGGAGGAGGGTATAAAAAAAAATGAAAACATTAAATCGCCAGGACAGAGAAGTGATCCCGGGGTTTATTAAAGGGAAGAAGGGGGTTTGTAGGAGTCTTTAGTGAAATTTTTTGGAATGGTTGGATGGGCGATGTGCCAATTTTTGTGAGGAAAGGAAAGTGGTTTCCCAATTTTTAAGAAGAGACAGAGGACTAAAGTAAAATTATCGACCGTAAGTCTAAACAGGGGGGTAAATTATTGGAATCTTATTGCAAAAAACTTTAGGAGATTTAAATAAAAATATTTTGATAAATGACACAACGGATTCCCCCAAGGGTAGGTCATTTTCCCCCAAATTTTATGATTTTTTTATAGGAAAGTTTTGAGACGGCGATAATGATAAGGATTAGATTATTATACCGGGATTTAGAAAGGCTTTTGACAAAGTCCCCACACGAGCGACTTTTAAATAAGGTTGGGGCTCATGGTATAAGGGGAAGGTTTTCATTTGATCAGAGCTTTGGGTAAGAATAGGGAACAAAGGGGGACAATTAAGGTTCCCAAAACTGAATGGGGACTGGTGACAAGGGAGTTTACAAGGGTCTGTTTTGGGCCCCTTACATTTTTTATATAAATCAACGATTTGGGTAGTGGGATTTTGCAGGTATCAGCAAGTTGCTGAGATACTAAGTTTGGTAGGGTTATTTGGGTCACATTGACGTAAACTATTGAGGGAGACTTAGATAAACTTTAAAAGAGTGGGCGTCAGATGGGAGAGGAATTTTAAAATTTTAAATGTGCGTTTGAATGTTGGTAGAAAAAACCCGGGGGGTAGATACACCATAAGCAAGTATCGTGAAAAATCAGGGAAAAAAATCTTGGGGGGTGAGGGTGAAACCCAGACCTCCGACCTAGGAAACAATGTATTGAGGCCAGAAATAGAGTAATAGAGATTAGGATTCATTACAGAAGTGTTTAAAAGTGAAGTGCGGGAAATTTTTCAAAGCTTTATTGGGTTAGTCAGGGCCTTTACCCGACAAGCAGGGCAGTTTTTACAGGAGGATAAGTGTTTTAGAAAAAATGCAGAGAAGGAGACCAAAATGATACAAGGGTGCGTAATTTAGTTATGAGGGAGATTGAAGTTATTAAAATACACTCACTCGAGAGAGCAGAGTAAGGGGCGATTGATGAATTTTAATGGATAAAGGGGTTTAATAAGGGGAGGTAGGAAAAGTTTTTCGGCTTTAACAGGGTAGAACAAGAAGACGGATTCAAGCTGGAAAAGCGTAGATTTTGAAAGGAAATAGGGAAAAACTGGTTCACAAAATAGGGTGGTGAATGAATGGAATGGTTCCCGTAAAGGTAGTTTGGCGAGTCTTGGGGAGCTTTTAAAGGGAGCGGATAGGGTTTATGGATGGGGATGAAAGGTAGATGAGGTGGTTTTGGTGACAGGAAAATACAGGTAGGCCTCGCGGCCCCTTGTAGCTTCCTTATTTTCTTATGTTCTTATGTTCTTTGTCTGAAACTCACGCCCCAAGGGGGAGGTAGCCCTGGGCAGGAAGTCCCCGGGAAACGATGAGTATTCCCGCTGCAGTGTCCTCGTTTCAAATCCCCCCGACAATTCTACGTGGTAACTCATCGCCCTGAACATCACCCTTTGACTGCCCACCTGCTGGCCGCCGTGCCGCCACCCATAAACGCCCCCCCGTCATCCGCCCAACCGGCCTTTCCCGGGAAGACTAACACCTCGAGACTGATTTCTTACGGCTGTACACCCGGGCGAATATCGTCGATTTTTACATCACTCCTTTAAAAACAAAAACAAAAACAACAAAACAAAAAAACCCCCTGTAAACGCGGCGGGACATCCGTTACCAAAAGGCTGGTAATTGCTTTGGAAACTTTGAAACATGAATTAAAACAAAATTTAAGGGCAATCTAGTTGGGGTTCAACTTCCTTTTATTTTTATTTTTATCAGAGGAGTAAAACCCTAAGAAAAAGAGAGCTTTTGGGTGATGAAGCAGTCATATAAATTTTATATTCCCCCCTTCTGTTTATATGAAATCTGACCAACCGGTCTTTTCAAATTTTTTTTTTTTACATCACAAAGAACTGGGCAAGGACACACAAAAATGCACTTGGAAAAAAATGCACTGCTGCTAACTGTGTGTCTTGTCCGTCTGATATTCTCTTCTTCACTTCTCCAAAAGGTATTTTGGTGTCTCCTCTGTCATGCACTCCTCATCTCCTCCTGTTTTCTCCACCTCTCTCATGTCCTGCTCATAAAAAGGATGTCATCAGCATACGCTAAGTAACATCTAACCCAATATCTTGTTTTTTGCTATAATTTTATGCTGGCCCTAGTCAGAGCTTATCTTATTTTTGTGAGAAAAAAAAATATCATGATAAATAAAGAAAAATAAAAAAAGGTATTTGAGATCCGGGGCTATTCATAAAACATTCGGGGCTACATCCCCCAATGCCCAGTCCTAACTACGCCCCTGTTTGTGGGTATAAGGTTTGCTACGTGGGGGTGGCACGGTGGCTTCGTTGGGTGCAGAGTACCATATACAGAGTAAACCCACTTCGTATACGAACAGAAAAATCTGGCAACTCCGGTCAAATAGTGACGTCACTGGAACGCTCTCTCTCTCTCTCTTCTCTCTCTCCTCTCTCTCTCTCTCTCTCCTCTCTCTCTCTCTCTCTCTCTCTCTCTCTCTCTCTCCTCTCTCGTCTCTCTCTCTCTCCTCTCCTCTCTCTCTCTCTCTCTCTCTCTCTCTCTCTCTCTCTCTCTCGAAGCAGCCTTGAGGAGAGAGCGTTCCAGTGACGTCACTATTTGACCGGAGTTGCCAGATGCGCGGGAAGATTTTTTTTCTCGTATACGAAGTGGGTTTACTTGGTATTTGTTACTTTGGTTGGGTGTACTACCGAGGCCACCGTGAGAGAAGGCCTGATGAATCGCCCATGACGTCACACAATCTAGATCCCACCCGCTCCGCTCCCCGTACAAGTTTACCTACCTAATATAATGTTTATCAATATAAAAGATATACTGTTATCTTCGGAAATGTTTGTTCTATAATATAATCAAATAAAAAACCGTAAAACACACAAAAGAAATGTCCTTATGAGACTTTCAAGAAATATGCATTAATATATGCTCCTCGCCATTTAATATTTAGCGAGAAAACTTTTTACATGAAGAATATCAATAGAAGCGGAATTTAATTAACTTTCCATTGATATATTTCGTTTAGTGCTAAATTAATTAGCAGCATGCATAAATTAGCGTTAACTAAATATAAAAAATCATGAAATCGGATAATTTCCTACCTAATATATGTTTATCAGTAAAAAATATATACTGTTACCTTTGGAAATGTTTGTTCTATAATATTATAAAAAAATAAACCGAAAAACACACTAAAGAAATGCCATTATGAGACTTTCAAGAAATATGCATGAACTTAAACTCTTCGCCATTTAATATTTTGCGAAAAAAACTTTTTACATGGAGAATATCAATAGCAGCGGAATTTAATTAACTTTCCATTGATATATTTTCTTTTCTGATAAATGAATTAGCAGCATGCATAAATTAGCGTTAACTAAATAAATAAAATCCTGAAATCGGGTAATTTTTCCCGATCGATGAGGTTATTTATTTACTTAACGCTAATTTATACATGGTTCTAATTCATTTATCAGAAAACAAAATATATCAATGGAAAGCTAATGCAATTCCGCTTATATTGATATTCTCCATGTAAAAATTTTTTTTCGCAAAATATTAAATGGCGAAGAGTTTAAGTTAATGCATACTTCTTGAAAGTCTCATAACGGCATTTTTTTGGTGTGTTTTACGGTTTTTTATTTGATAATATTATAGAACAAGCATTTCCGAAGATAACAGTATATCTTTTATACTGATAAACATTATATTAGGTAGGTAAACTTGTAGGGAGCGGAGCGGAGCGGGTGGGATCTAGATTGTGTGACGTCACGGGCGATTCATCAGGCCTTCTCTCACGGTGGCCTCGGTACTACTATACCACCTCGCACACTACCTTCATGGGTGGGACGGTGGCTTCGTTGTTAAAGGTGGGGTGGTGAGGTCAACGGTGTGAGGTTAGGTAATTACTAGGGAGTGGCAGATCTGTTTAAGGGTTGGGCTATGCTTACTCAGGTCAAATCCCCTCTACACGTCCACACATACTACTCTCTTAGTCTGTCATTTAGTATTGACCTCGTGAGGAGCTGAGGCAGGAGTGTCGCTCCCTGTGTGTTCTGCCATGGTGAATAGTTGTGTTGCATTTGGGTGCAATGAAAGATTTTGAAAGTTTGAATGAATGAAAATTATTTGACAATAAAAATGTTTTAGAAGACTGTAAGTAATGATAATGAGGAATTTAATAATGCACTTGCTGAGGGGAATACGGAAAGCGTATGTTCGGCCTGTGTAATCTCTCCTTATTCAGAAAAGTTAGTAGAATATATAGCCGGGTTTGTAGCTTTAAATCTGAGAAAATCTTTGAGATGTGAGGCCTGTTGTAATACCTTAGTTCTCCAAAATGTAGATGAGACTCATGCTTTGATAAGAGCAAAAAATAAGGCAATTTAACAGTGCCATCCAGAGACGTAGTTGCCATATGCCTCATATGTGAGAACAAAATCAGGGAGAGAGTGTTGTGCTGTGATAACTCATACACAAAGTTATCTACATCATATGTTTACCACAACATCGCCACTCTTGTCCTGTCAGATTTTCAGGATAGGACTGTCTTCTCAAGTCTGAAAAATCATATGTCAGATAGTGACCCCTGTCAGTAATCATCAAATTCTACTGATCAAGGCTGTAGCTGAGACATATCTGCAGGTGAGATACAAATACGCAGCCAGGCAGTTCACTGCCAGACATATTCAATAAAGGGACCCAAAGTACTAGCAGTGCATTTTTTAACATGCTAACTGGGCGACCAAAATGTCTCCCAGTGATGGAAAACTGTCGCCCAGTAAGGACATTTTTAAGCTACTGGGCGTCAATGTCATGACAGAAATTGGGGGTTTTAGGTATGGGGGTTTTATAACTGGTCAACGTTACTTGAATGATATTATTTGGGGATGATTTGATAAAAGATTACAACTTGAATGAAGGATTTAAATTAGTCTTCTGACTTCACTATCTGATTGTAGTGTGACCACTTCTCACTACGGAGAGTACTGAACAAGGGGGTATACTTAAGGGGAGGGATAATAAGTTTTAGGTTAGGGATTAGCTGCCACCAGCCCTGGCGAGTATTTCGCTATGATTACTCCCGTGGCACGTTAGATTAATATTAATACTAGATTGATCTTGGTAGTCGGGGTTGGTACGAGGGGTTATACCGAAACAAGGCTTGGACTCTCTTGGAAGTGTGGGGAATTATTATCCTAATACAGAATAATCACCTGGGTTTTTATAATAACACAAGAACTATATTTGAAACAACCTCCTATTTATTCGCCATGAAACATTATTGCTGTTTGAGATCGTAGACACATACATAAACTCTAATCTGGAACGGGCAAGCTACAATAGAGCATAATTTCCCTTACAGAATCATTCTTAGAATTACCACTTATATACCCATCGACTGAGCACTATAGGTATACCTTGAATATATATATATATAGGAAAGAGAATGTGAGAATAAGGAGTTGGATGTGTGGATACACAATGACCATGTGTTCTTGAGAGGAAGGCGTGGGACGCTTCCCGCTGAAGCCTCTCCCTGAGCGAGAGATGGATGGAGACTCTGTTAATAATATTTATAAGGATGGGTACACCTCCTGTACGTTAGCGTACACTAAACATAGATACCCATATTTGAAAATATAGATAACAATAATGATAACAAGGAAAAGGGGGGGGGGGAACCAGGAGCACTGGTCAGCGACTTACCTGAGCGAGAGATGGATGGAGACTGCCCGTCTGGGCGTTATGGTCCACCCGCACCAAAGGGAAATCGTTTGAATGGTGTCGCCGTGACCACAAATGAAAAGCTTATCATCCCGAAATAACTATTTAAGTAATGAAAGCTCGCGTACCCCCGAAGAGGCCGCCTTAATACAAACTGGCTACTTTGATATAAGAGAATTTAATGTCTTTAGTCTAATACCCACGAAGGTTGGTTTTATATGTAATATCGACATTCCGAACACCTAATTCAGAGTGAAGAGGTATTGAAATCTTACGTAGAATTTTGGTGAGCTCTCATTTTAGCGTGGATCCTTACTACAACGCCCATATATGACCATAACCGATAACGATAGGGATTATTTTGAAAGACGGTAAGATTCTGGGAGAGTTTCTTGGTCTGACCAGATAACTGGGGAAAGATAAAAAGAACTGACATCATTAGTTATCACTGATCGCAGAATAATTATCCCACGAATTTGGACTCGCATACGGCATGTGAGGGAGAGAGGGAGTGAAAGAAACGAAAGAAGATAGAACAAAATGGCGTCTAGGATGGCCAAACTGAGACGAAAAGATGGCGGAAAGAAAGAAATACGATGAGTCATATGTGAAACTGAGAAAAAGAATTACTTACAAGACATAGCTCGGGAATTTCATAATAATAATTGTTCCTACTATTTCCCGAATAATGGGCATTACATCAAGATATTTATTCATGAAATCCTTCCTGGATGCAATGGCTCATATGTGTGTGTGTAAGATCCAAAAGTGCATTCTTATTACTGCATATTATCTTTATATATATCTATTTCTTCTTTTAATTCCTATATAATCTTGTGCCGCCATATATATCCCGTCGATTGTTTGCGTAGTTAAAATTTGTTGGTGTCACTGGAAGATTCGTAAGCACAGCATGGAAAGGGAGGGGAGGGGTCACAACTTACGAAATGGGGAGGATAATACCAAAAAACTGTAGTTTAATAGATATGCCTACTACCACCCTTCTGGATATCCAAAGAATGTCGCCCAGTAAGATTTGCTTAAAAAATGCTCTGCAAAGTAGGACTAAGATGTATAAACTAGTATTATTTAGGGGTATGTCTATGCAATATATAAAATGTAGTTTTAAGGACATGATGTCATGTATATTATGCAATAATATAATATGTAATATATAGTTAGCAGTAACACAGACGTATAATTTCACACACCGTGATATCATTGAGTGCAAACAGTGTAAAAAGTGCAAGTGGGTATCTCAGTCACCCAGTGCGTGACATTGCCCACAATTAACAGTATGGCGAACGGGGGAGAGCGGTGGCTTCACCAGACAACAGAACCAAACATTCTTAACAGTTCTTAGTTACTTTGCACCAGACAAGACAGACCGCGCGGCTCAGGGCGTCTCCACTCTCCACCCATACTACCTCCATGATCAATACTGTACCTATACTGTACGTACTACCAAATTAAATAAGATATCTATCTTAGTTACTTTGCGTACTACATATTCTGTCTAGACTCTAGAGGTAGCGTAATGTAACGGTGATTTACTTCCCACTGGACGCTTACGTTAGCTACAAGAGAATGAATAAACAAATAAATAAATTAGGCAATCAACCAATCTTCGGAGATGACAAAAGTAAGCCGCGTCACATGACAGCTTTTTTTGAGAATATTTAGCCGGCAATATTCAGCTGAAGCAATTTATACGTGTTTTGGTCACACGGATTTTCATAGAGGTAGCCGAGTTTTAATGCCAATTTCGGCTGCTCAAGCCGTATCTGAAGAAGCGTCTTTGGAAAAATAAGGATAAATAGGGAGAAACTGGTTCACAAATAGGGTGGTGAAGGATTGAAATGGATTCTTGTGTATGGAAGCGCGTCAGTGATCAACAATAAGTTGGTCCAGTTCAGTATCCCCTAAAAAGGTAGACAGCCAACAAAGAAAATAGAAAACCATCCCTAACTCATGAATATTTTCGTAAGTGTATTATATCCTTCAAAATGTTTAAAAAAATGTACAAGACTTCACAATTCGTATTGTAATCGGTTCTTGCCACTATGTATGTGTTTATTTTAGCTTCTGTATATTGAATTAGAGCGTGCATTAAAAATGAATGTCAAATAATATCCATTGGTGGAAGGAATTTCAGCAATTTGCTTGCCGAGAAAGACCGACATGTTGGTCTTCAAAATACAGGGCAATTTTAGCCGAGTTTGGGCCGCGTTTGTGTTGCCAGCTGAATATTGCCAGAAAAGTTGCTCGTGTGACCGCGGCTTTAATTGATCTGCTAAATAAAGGTGTTAGGACGAGTAAATAGTGAGAACGATTGAGTCATGTCAACTTTTCTCCTTTTACATACTGATATAAACATCCCTTCTTACAAAATACAGGCTCGCGCGCTAATAGCAGTGATTGTATAGATCGGTAACAGAATAATGTGATGAATAAATAGCCAGTTAATAGTCATGTGTCTAGTAATGCTCTCTTTTTCTCTATTTAACCTATCTTGAGCAATATGGCAAGTTGACAACACGCATCGCTACCAGAGAGCTTCACTGAGAAGTGTCACTCGGGTGATTTAACATGGCGCGCCATTTTGATTTCATGGACGGCAGCGATCCTAGCGGTTGGAGCCTGCACTGACCAGTCGCCCGTGCAGATAGAGGGAGAATCGCTCCTCCTTTTGGTGATGATGGGGGTGATAATGGGAGGTGGGGAGAGAGGGAAGGAAGGAGATATGAGAGAAGGAAAGGAGGGAAAAAGGAGTAAGGAAGAAATTGGAGGGATGAAGAGAGTCAGAAGAGAAAACTGACGAGGAAAGAAATAAGGAATCAAAGAAGGGAGGGAATTCCTCCACTCACCCATTACCCATCACCACACACCCATTCAACTCAAACCATACCCACACCCCCAAACCCATTCACTCACCCATTACCCATCACCCACAACCCTTACCCATCCACCCCACACCATTACCCATCACCACACACCCATTCACTCACCCATTACCATCACCCCACACCCATTAATTCGCTACACCATTTCCTTGTCTGCGCATTCACCTTTTTGGCATTAAATCAATCAATCACCCATTCCCATCACCCCCAACCCATTCACTCACCATTACCCATCACCCCCACATTCACTCACCCATTACCCATTACCCCCCACACATTCACATCACCCATTACCCATCACCCCCCACACATTCACTCACAACATTACCATCACCCCCCACACATTACTCACCCATTACCCATCACCCCAACCCATTACCCATCGCCCCCACCCATTCACTCACTCATTACCCATCACCCCAACCCATTCACTCACCCATTACCCATCACCCCCAACCCATTCACTCACCCTGGGTCGGAGTCACCCATCACCCCCAACCCATTCATTCACCCATTACCCATCACCCCCCACCTATTCCTTCACCCATTACCCATCACCCGCAACTCATTGCCCCACCCATTACCCATCACCCCACACCCATTCACTCACCCATTATCCATCACCACCCACCCATTTTGACTTCAGCCAAAACAAAATGTGTGTGGGGGGGAGAGGGTATTGAGATTGGAGACAATTTATTGGAATGACGGTATATTTCGGTATATGAAATACAAAAGGAACAAAAGGTGTAATAACAAAAAAATACATCCATCAATACCACTTCAGTTCATTCTTTTAACGTAATACTACATATATTTGCGTCTTAGGGTATTGAAAAGGCACAACACTGTGCACAGTAATGCTATAAGGATTTTGACACTTTTGACCCCCCCCAAATTTAGGGGAAACTCCCAAGTCTGGGAACCCTGTAACCACTTCAGTTCATTCTTTTAACGTAATACTACATATATTTGCGTCTTAGGGTATTGAAAAGACACAGCACCGTGCACAGTAATGATATAAGCATTGTGACACTTTTGACGGAATGCACCATCCGCATAGCGGCGCCACCTGTTCAAAATCCAAAATGGCGCGGCCCGAGTGACACCTCTCTGTGAAGCTCTCTGTCGCTACGCTTCGGCCAGGGTTGCCAGGTCCGCGGCTTACCCGCCCAATTGGGCTCTTTTTAATGGAAGTTGGGGGGGGGGGGGGGGGGGGGACGATAGTCCTGGGTTGCGTTTTTTTGGGCTGTTTTAACTTAGGCTTGCAGATTTTTGGGTTGATTGACTTCGAAAGCACATGACACATTTGCACCCGGTCAAGTAGACAATTATTCTCAAAAATTATTATCCCGACCGGACTTTGATCTGAAAAGAACTTCAGCCGTGACTTCTCACGGAGGTCACACCCTACTGACATCCCTAGGGACGATTAATTGGCCTGGGTCATGCCACACCTTCCAAGGTCCACCCTTCATTCAGCCTCTCTCTAAATTCAAAGTATAAGGAGAGAGACTCAGAGAGGCTGTCAAACAGTTTACTCTCTACTACTACAGCTGCCGTGATCAGAGGACATATAATAGCTTGCGTGAGTGACTTGCAGCACAAGAGTTTCGAAAATACATGACATGTCCGTGCATTCATGCATAGAAATAACACGTGTTCCAATGACTTTAACCCCACAGAGGAAATGCTGTCACTTTTTACAAAGGACATTTATTCCAATGCTGACGTTCATGAATATGTTGATATGCCTGATATATAAATGTCCAGAAAAAAACATATAGCATAGCATGCAAGGCATGAATGGGTACGTATGTATGCTAATATAGATACATTACTTGTCAAAAAAAATTCAACTTTTTATACTCCTGTCAGTCGTCTTGAGCATCAAACATACACAACATATATATATATTTTTTGGCGGTTTTGTCGCGGTTTTGGGGCTGGTTTTGGGATGGGATTGAGTGGGAACACAGTCCATGACCTGGCAACCATGAGTCGCTTCCCTCCTTTTAGCCCCGCCTCTTTCTCACTCGTCTCTGCTTCAGTCGCTCCTTGACCATAAGAGAGAGAGAGACGCAGCCGCTCCCTGTCCGCGCTGTACATGTGGCCGGCTCGCTACACGCACTGAGACAAACCAAGGAGTGTTTATTGCACCTGTCTGTTCGGAGGTGTTACCGATACCTGTGTGACATAAGAACACCTGTGACACTGTGTTGCCACCTGACTGTAGCGTGTTTACGGTGCGTTTTATACTGAATTTGTGTTGAATTGACTCACAGCAAGAAAGAATATTAAAGAAAGTCTGAAAGAAGAACTAACTTTATGGGGGAAATAATGAGTGAATTTCTTGAAGGTTGAAGTTTAAGATACAATAGTGTGTATATGTATATGTGTGTGTGTGTGTGTGTGTGTGTGTGTGTTACCTACGATACTCCATTTCGTTAACGTTACACATGAAAACTGGTCCATGTGAACACTAAACGCAGTGAATATTGAAGAAAAATATAAACTTTACGGAACGAAAGAAAAAAAAGCCAGTAATTAACACACTACCACCACCCACGCTTGTGTGTGTGTGTGTGTGTGTGTGTGTGGTGTACTTATACGCGCGTGTATAATAATGTAAGTATAAACTGAGTGTGGATACGTCAAACACCGCCCACGATGAGGCTATGGGCTGCCGTGGGCGTGATTGTGGCCGTGGGTGTGGCGGCGGCGTTGGGGGGTGGAGCGGGCGTGGTGGAGGGTGGGCGGGTGTGGGTGGACGAGGCGGGCGGCTACAGGGAGGTGGTTGTCGCCCTCCACCCCGCCCTACGCCCACACAACTGTACCGCCTATTTCCATCACTTAAAGGTAAGCAACTAAGTCATACCTTTAACTTACCTATTACTAATCGGTTACAGGGAGTTTCGTACACAAGTTGTTTCGTACCCAGGTTTTGTTAGTTGTTTCGTACACTGATTTTGAGTTTTTTCGTACATACCTGGTGTCGTTTCGTAACTCTTGTAATCAAGTTCAACTCTGAGCTGAGTGTACGAAACGACTATGGTTTCATATAGCCTACGAAACAACTTTTTGGTGTACGAATCTACTGGTGTACGAAACAACTTGTGTACGAACTGACTGCACCCCCACTAATCTGTCCTATCTTTTTACCCATCTCTCATNTGAGTCGTCGCGGTTTGGTCTGATGGGCGGGGGACGGAGCCTTGGGGAGAGCAGTTGGCTTAGGAGAATTGGCTAAGGAGGTCCTGCTGTATTCCGTCCGTCCCTCCCTTATCGCTTGTGCTTTGGGTACACCTGCCTCTAGTGTGGATAAAACGTTGTAGGAGAGAATCATTGTGCCTCCCACAAAAAAAAAGCGTGTGACTAGCGTGTGGATCGTGTGTGGATGTGTACTGGACGTTGTGGTAAGCGTTGTGTCTGTCTGTGTCCTCTCTGCCTCATCGTGCTTCATGTCTTTTGTATCGGAACCTCAGTAAGTAAAGCCAAGGAAGGAGTGACAAGTGTTTCCTTCGCCTGAGATAGGTTGTGTAGAGACCCGTGGACTAACGAACAGCTCGCCTCTCACTCACACGCCTGACCTAGGGTACGTGTTCAAGTACGTACTAGTGGTGTATTGTGCCTAGTAAGCTTCCTCACGGTGTACACCTGGTAGTGTGGGGGGCGACGGGTGTAATAGTTGGTGTCAGCAGTGGGGTTGTGAGTGTGTTTGAGTGCGGACCTGGTTGTGTCACACGTAGTCAAGATGGCGACGGGCGGGGAGGAGACGAGTTTCTCGGCGGCAAACGAGGACGCGCTGAGTGCAGACAGAGGTGCGCACCAGGACGTGGCGGGAGAGTCGGGTCAGGTTGGCGGGCCCGTGGAAAGTTAATCGAATGTGATGGACATGTTCAGTGCGTTGATGAGTGAAATGAAGAAAACAATGAAAACGTGAACGAGCTGAGAGGCAGGGGAGAAAAACAATGAAAACGTGAACTAGCTGAGAGGCAGTAAAAGAGGGAGGGGAAAAAAACAATGAAAACGTGAACGAGCTGAGAGGCAGTGTGTCGGGGTTTGGTTGAGGCAAAGGAGGAGGCGCGGCGGTACACAGAAGCGATGTGTGCCGCCCTTAAGCAGGACTTGAGTACGGAGGTGCAGAACATTAAAGTAATCGTCCAGACCATTACATCATTCCTGATTTAATGCAATAAAATTATAGCCATTATCGAGTATATCAACAATATGTTGTCACTTTTTGCATCCAGTCAGCCGTTTTTAAATAATCCGCAATCAAAATCTGCAAATTCCCCGAGCTTCGAAAACGCTCCTCAAGGCTTGCAGACGACACACCACGGCTCGGTGACGTCACAAGTGGAAGCCTCCTCTCCCCGCGCTGACCCAAAAGCACGTGAAGACAAGAGATAAATATAGTACATGAACATTTTTGGGTGTTTCTAATAGATTTTTTTTGCGATATGCCATATGCATGCATCCTGTATGGGTGCAGCAAGACAGCTGTGGGTTTCCAAATAAGTTTGCACACGTTTCAGACCGATACGACAACGTTAAATGTGTTGAAAAGATTAGTGCGGCTGACAATGGTAGGTCATCACCCCACACCCACCCACCCATCCCGTAGCCACACCATAGCGTACAAAGCCCGCTATGGTGTGTGACAGAAAAGAGAGAGAGAGAGAGAGTGAGAGAGAGAGAGCAAGGTTAAATATACGATGAGTAATAAGAAAAACACTAAGAAACCAATATAAATGCATGTTTGAAGGATGAATAGGAGGGGGAGGAAGAAGAGGGGGAGGGGGAGGAAGACTCAGGACAATAATGACCTTGTGATGCTAGTAGACGAATTAGCAAAGAGGAGAGAGGGAAGGAAGGAGAGAAGAATGGAGGGAGGGAAGGAGAGAATTTGAGGGTTCCTCTAAATTAAGTTCCTGTCGGAGAGAAAGAAGAGGCCTCCTCTCCATTTCCTTATTTCTAGTCGATTATTTCTCTCTCTCTCTCTCTCTCTCTCTCTCTCTCTTCCTCTCTCTCTCTCTCTCTCTCTCTCTCTCTCTCTCTCCTCTCTCTCTCTCTCTCTCCTCCCTCTCTCTCTCTCTCTCTCTCTCTCTCTCTCTCTCTCTCTCCCTCTCTCTCTCTCTCTCTCTCTCTCTCTCTCTCTCTCCCTCCCTCTCTTTACTGCCACACACCATAGCGGGTTTTGTATTCTGGCTCGAACATGTATCACATTCGGCGGTTGGTTTTCCACATATACGCGACCAGCATCATCTACTTCAGTCTCAGATTGAGCATCATACTCTACATCTGTCACAGCGACAGATTCACTGTCTGACACCGAACTACAATCGCTCATCATTTACATTTGCTGGTCGATACGACGGGTGTCACAAATGCAGACGACGTTGTTTACATTTTAGCTCCTCCTGTGACGTCATCAATAATATTCACGGGGCTGTTGGGATGCAGACATTTTTTTTCGCGCGCTTTTTACAAAAGTCGTGTTTTTACGGAAATAAGGCCTGAAAATCAATTATTTTTGGTGGATTCGGTGTTTTGAAGGAACAATCAACATAATTAGGCAAAGCAAAAATGGGTCTGAACGATTGCTTTAAGGTGGAGGTTCGGGAGGAAGTGAGGGCCTGCCGAGAGGAGATCGCCACGCTGCAGCAGACCCTGGAGCAGCAGGCCAACGCCTTAATCAGGGCCATGGACCAGCGTATGCTGAAGTAGGAGCTCACCGAGGAAGAGGAGCTGCCTGGTCGTCCTTGGTCGGATCCTGGTGATCATAAAGACTGGCAGCGAATGCACCCGCTGGGTGTGGATGGTGGGTTTCTGGGAGGCGCGGCGGGCTGCCGGGCTAGTACACCACCCTTCCCAGCTACACGGTGCTCCCCTCCTCGCTTTCCCACACCGCCGTCGTTGCCCCGCCACCACGCCGCAACGTTCTGTGGCCACTCTGGGCGGAGGAGACCATCTGAGTTTGATGGCAAGGTGGCCTGGGAGGCCTACCTGACCCAATTCGAGCTCCTGGCAGACACCCAAGGCTGGGACTCGGCAGAACGAGCCTTACAGCTCGTGTCCAGTCTTCGGGGTGCAGCGTTGGAGGACCATGGAGGTGCTGGGGCACCTGACCCCGGCTCAACGCCTGGTGTATCAGAATGTGGTGGAAGCTCTACGGAGGAGGTACGACCACCATCAGCAGGCGGAGGTATACCGGGCTCGCCTGAAGGCCAGGGTGCGAGCCAGGGGCGAGCCTCTACCCCAGCACGCCCAGGAGATGGAGACGCTGGTACGCCGCGCGTACCCCGCCGCTCCGGAGGACATGGTGGTGGTGCTGACGCTCGACCAATTCGTGGATGCGCTGCAGGACAGGAACCTGCAACTCTATGTGAAGCAGGCGCATCCATGGGACGTGCCGGAAGCTCTAGCGAGGGCGCTGGAGCTCAAGTCTTTCCTGCGCACCTTTGTGGGCGGTGCCGCGACGGAGGGGCCATGGAGGGCCCCCCTCACCAGGGAATTCCGGGCCCGGCAGGCACAGGTGAAGAGGACGCCAGAGAGGAGGCCCGCGGCGCCCGGGAGGACGAGCCCCACAGGCTTTAGGGGCTCTTGTTGGGGTTGGGGCCAGCAAGGCCACAGGCGAAGCCAATGCCCGAGGGGGCGGAGGACGCGTTCCCTTGAAAGGCCGGCTGCTACTGCCTTTCAGCCTTGCTGCCGGAGTTGTAGCCAGTATGGCCACGTCTCCATCGCCTGCACCAACCCCGAGGAAGTGCTGCAGGCGGGAAACGACGCTTGGCTGGACGGAGGGGCCGAGAGCCAGCCAACGCTCCCAGGGCCCCGTGCAGTGTAACCTGCCACCGTACTACAGCCACGACGGTCGAGGTGGAAGAGACCGTGAACGGGAGGCCATGCTGGATGACGGTGGACACGGGGGCGGAGAGGACGCTCACGCATCCGGACGTGTTGCCGGCGAAATATCTTCCTGAAGCACCGCAGCGACTATGTGGAGTCACCGGGCATTGCACGAAGCTCAGGGGCCCAGTGGAGGTGTGACTCGGCGTGGGAGGCACTGAGGAAGTACTGCCTGTGTACGTCGCTGACATGGAGGATTCATGCCTCCCGGGCCTGGACTACCTGACGCAGAGTGGGACGTGCGTCGATCTGGTGAGGAGGACGTTAAGGGTACGCGGAAAAGAGGTGCCCTAACTCCCAGGTGGCGCCCCGGCGGAGGTAGTTGCGGCTGAGCGCGTATGTCTTGCCCTGAGGACGGAGACTAGGGTGCCTTGTACGCTGACCAGGAGGATGGAAGGAGCCGACGGCATGGTGGAGTCCACAGAACACCTGAGGCTGCCAGACGGTGTGGCAGTGGGCCGGAGTCTCGTAGGAGCCGGGGAGGAGTCAGTCACTGTCCTTGTGGCTAACTTCTCCGACGAGACTCGCACGGTACCGGCTGGAGCCAAGCTGGGCACCTGTGAAGAGGTGGCTAGTCAGGCGGGGCCGCGAGGTACTGAAGAACCGGCTGCTGAACGTACTCTACCTGACCACCTGATTGACTTGGCGCAGAGGAGCACCACCCACCTCACCTCGTGGCAGCAGGAGAGGATGCGCGACACCCTGAGGGAGTATGCTGGTGTCTTCAGCGAGGGTGACCTGGACCTGGGACGCACGGGTTATGGTAAAGCACCACATTTAGACAGGAAGCACCCCGCCCATCAGACACGCCCCACGGAGGATCGCGCCAACCAGGCGGGAAGAGATGCAGCGGGCAGTGAAAGAGCTGGAGGCGCAAGGCGTAGTGGAGAGGTCAGATAGCCCGTGGTTGTCGGTGTGGTGCTGGTGACCAAGAAGGACGGCTCGAGGCGCTTCTGTGTTGATTACCGGGCGCTCAATGACGCCACCAGGAAGGACTCCTACCCTTTGCCGCGTATCGATGATACTCTGGACGCTCTGGCCGGCGCCCAGTGGTTCTCCACCCCGGACCTTAATTCGGGGTACCAGTGACAGAGGTGGGCACTAAATACATTGAATGTATTTAAATACTAAATACTAAATACATGGGAGAAATGTATTTAAATACTAAACACTAAATACATTTTACGAATGTATTTAAATACTAAATACTAAATACATCAATTGTATTTAAATACATTTGTAAATACATTTTAAATACAAACAAATTTTAACATGTTCGAAAAAAATGAATTTCCTTAGGATTTAACATAAGAACATAAGAACATAAGAAAATAAGGAAGCTATAAGAGGCCGTGAGGCCTACACGTGGTAGTTCCTGTTACCTAACTCTACCAACTTCGCCCCCCCCCCCCCCCTTCCACTGTTACAACAAATAATGTCAAAATTCAACAATATATATATTTTTAATCAAAATATTAGAAACCAAAAGATTAAATCCGTAGCATTTCAAATAATGCAACAATTATAAATAATATACAGTATATAGAACCATAAATATACAACATAAATAATAATATAAGCGAAAGTGTGTGTGTGTGTGTGTGTGTGTGTGTGTGTGTGTGTGTGTGTGTGTGTGTGTGTGTGTGTGTGTGTCCGCTCCAGGTGCCACCCCCTGTGGCGGAATCCCCTCATATGGCACATTTTTGGAACCGGCTCGAGCAGGGGAAGGTTTTAAGCCCATTTATGAGATGATCCGATCACTTCTTTTTTTTTTCTTTTTTTTAGCAGCCTATTAGTGGGAATTGTGAAAAAAAAAGTGGGTTACGAGAATTGAGGAAACCTTGATGTAGGGTGATGGGTAATGGGTGAGTGAATGGGTGGGGTGATGGGTAATGGGTGTGGGGTGATGGGTGAGTGAATGGGTCTGGTGATGACTATGACGATACATGATCTGGTGATGGGTGAGGGAATAGATGGGGGGTGATGGGTAATGGGTGAGTGAATGGGTGTGTGGTGATGGATAATGGGTGAGTGAATGGGTGGGGGGTGGTGGGTAATGGGTGAGTGAATGGGTGGGGGGTGATGGGTAATGAGTGAGTGAATGGGTTGGGGGAGATGTGAATAGGTTGGCGTTAATACATACATTTCTACATCCATGATTTCAGGAAAGCTAGAAGGGGCTATCTGGAGAGTCTGTGTTTGGTGGGCCTTAGGCCCACCAAACACAGGTGGTGGGCCTTCGGCCCACCAATAGCCCTCCGCAGGAGCTAGCAAAAAGTCCGCCCGGAGGGCGGCTTTGCGGCTAGTACAACATAAATACCAATATAATAAAAAATTTACTTAAATTATATACCAGCATAAAAACAAAAAACAAACAAATGGAGAAAATTATTGTTTATACATACAAATAGAATAGAGAAGTAATTACTATAGATAGGAATTATAACAATTGTAAGAAAAGTCAATTGTAGAAGGTTTCTCATCCTGACTAATGCCAGAGGATGCTCAAAAATATTTCAGAAGTGCCCCTGAATTTCCAGTGAAATAACTATATTAGTCTGACTGAATATAGTTGTTGCACAATAAAATCACACAATTGCACAATATCTTAACTCTCAGAATAGGAAGGAAACCATCTATAATAATATAAGCGAAAGTGTGTGTGTGTGTCTGTCTGTGTGTATGTGTGTCCGCGATAGGTGCCGCCCCCCGTGCCCCAATCCCATCATATGACAGAGTTTTGGAACCAGCTCGACCAGGGGCACATTTTAAGCCCACTTATGAGATGATCCGATCACTTTTTTTTCTCTTTTTTTTTAGTAGCCTATTAGCGAGAATTGTTAAAAAAAAAAAAGTGGGTTACGAGAATTGAGGAAACCTTGATGTAGGGTGATGGGTAATGGGTGAGTGAATGGGTGGGGTGATGGGTAATGGGTGTGGGGTGATGGGTGAGTGAATGGGTGGGGGGTGATGGGTGAGGGAATAGGTGTGTGGTGATGGGTAATGGGTGAGTGAATGGGTGGGGGGTGATGGGTAATGGGTGAGTGAATGGGTGGGGGGTGATGGGTAATGGGTGAGTGAATGGGTTGGGGGTGATGTGAATGGGTTGGCGTTAATACATACATTTCTACATCCATGATTTCAGGAAAGTTAGAAGGGGCTATCTGGAGAGTCTGTGTTTGGTGGGCCGAAGTCCCACCAATAGCCCTCCGCAGGAGCTAGCTAAAAAGTCCGGCCGGAGGGCGGCTTTGCGGCTAGTACAACATATTTGGCGAATTGAAGGCATGGTATCCCACAAGACTCAACATATCACAAATAATACAAAATATTAGCATAATATAGACAAGTTTTATACAGTACAAACATATACGAAGAGAATATATGTTGATATTTTTCTTAAAACTTTATTTACATCTATTACAGTTTAACATAAATAGATCAATAAAAATTATAAAAAAACAAGGGATATAAATATAAAATAAAATAGAATAAAAAATATATATACATAAAAACAGCAATAGATGAGTTGCGATGTTAAGTAAGTCAGTGGCGATTCAGGTGGTGTATGCTAATGACCATGGAATGCTTACCTTCTGAACACTTACTGCCTCAACTTATCTACCTTTTAAGACATATGTGCAATTAATAACTGTTAAAAAATATATATGTTAAGGGGTTTTCTTTTCACACATTTGGCTTCCACGTAATTGAATTTTATAAGTAATCATGAAAGTCTTAATGATACGTGTGGAGGAATATATTTTGTTTTTGTTGATGTAAATGATTACTTGCATCAAGGTTAAAATGACGAAATAGGGAGGAAGCAGGGGCGCACCCAGGTAGGGCACCCATAGACTAGGGTTGCCATACGTCCGGATTTTCCCGGACATGTCCGGAATTTAGGTGTCAAAATCAGCGTCCGGGGGGAATTTTGAAAATTTTCGAAATGTCCGAAATTTCAGCATCCATTACCAATTGTCCATAAAAATACAAATTTGTATAACTTTATTGACGAGAGAGAGAGAAGGGGGGGGGGAGGCAGTGGTGTAGCTACGGGGGGGCACGTACCCCCCCCCCCCCCCATGATAATCCGGTGCCCCCCCCACTGGCCATGGCTGCCGTATTCTGTATAATGCTCTAATAGCCACCACCGATCTAATCTTAGAATATGCCCTTATACCCTTCTACGTGGCATCAGAATGCCTCCGTTTGCCTAGTGCCACCCTATTGATAGATACCTAGCTACGCCACTGCTTACAAAGCAATCCAGTCCTTTAACAACCCACAAACTACGTGGTAAAAAAAAAAAAAATCATATCCTACTAATCATTTGCGACGTTGTTAACGAGTTCGAAGCATTAACGAACACTATCAATATAAGCTTTAAAAAAATACTACAAAACTATACCAACACTATTACTAACTCCCATTTGCTAACATTTAAGATTTGAATAACGTTACAGGTCAATAATTATTGGTCAAAAGTCAACAGGTTATGGCTTGGGAAGGAAATAAGGGAAAGTTTTAGTGTTTCGAAGCAGTGTTGAGTTCCTTGAGTATTCCGGTACGAGCGACAGCCGAGAGCGAAGGAGCAGGTCGTGTGTGCATGCAGCTAGGAGGAAGAGGATGAGTTTTGGTCAAACAACGCTTTATTTTGTTGCTTTACTTCATATTTCTGCAGCGTAAGGTAGAAGAAAGAGAAAGGGAGGGAGTGAGAGAGAGTGAGAGGAATGAGTGAGCAGTGGTGGATCTAGGGGGC
Organism: Chionoecetes opilio; assembly: GCA_016584305.1. Classification (NCBI taxonomy): domain Eukaryota; kingdom Metazoa; phylum Arthropoda; class Malacostraca; order Decapoda; family Majidae; genus Chionoecetes; species Chionoecetes opilio. The sequence goes on along the minus strand of JACEEZ010007358.1, from coordinate 176,226 downwards.
TACGGCCACCCCTGAAAATTTATGTCATTGGCCACCCCATATCTGAGTCAGAGGTCTAATGAAAATTCAACCATTTCTTTTCAATGGTTATGCCTTGGCCACCCCACACTAGATCTGTGTCCAACTTTGGCCACCCTAGGCTAGCGAGAAATCTGGCGGGTTTACTAGACTGTTGTCTAAAAAAAAATAACCCCCCCCCTCTTCCCCCCTCGAAAAAAAATCCTGGGTCCGCCCCTGATATAGAAGTCTTTTAAGTTAGCCTACACCATTGGACATTTCTCTTATTGAGGTCAGAACCTAGGATAGTCAATACAAGTTAAAGGAAGTCATAATGATGTCACCTACCAAATCAGTAATGGGTAGTTAGGTTGTAATGGTTTTGTTGCAGGCTACACACACTTGCAAATTGCAATGATGCATGCAATTACTGTTTGAATTATGCAATGCTATCTGCTAATCTGATTAATTTCGCCCTATGTGTAATAGCATAGCAACACAGGCTAACAAAGAATTGCGTTATACTAGCTTATTTTACTGCATGCATCACATATCATACTGAGGGATGACATAGATGCTGCATACCTTTATCTCCTCCGCGTTTCTCCTCCTCTTTTACTAGGATTGTCACCCCTTGGGTGTGATAAATTTGTCAAATCAAATCAATCCTCTTTTCATATTTTGCTAAACTGGGCACCTGATGGCTTATACCTTTTCTGATCCATTTGTTTTGACGATGCACATCCCCCAACGATGTCAATTAAGACTAAGACACTAGAAAAAATCTATGGAATAATGGAAGCGACTGCAGGAAGCCAGACACGCTACTCCAAAAGTCTGCGCACAATCAGCTGATCAGCGATGCGCTCCACTTGCCGCCATTAGTTACAAGCATTTTAATAATTGTACACACAGTCCAACAAAATAAATTTATCTCTGACATATACTACTAGAGCTATTATATACTATTATTATTTAACATAATTATTTTATTATTTTATTATTTTATTATTATTATCATTATTTTATATATATATTTTTTCGGTCACTCCATGCCGCCCCCTCGACGATGCCGCCCTGGGCGATTGCCCATGTCGCCCATGCCTAGGACCGCCACTGCCTACATCCACCTTGCATACCCATCCATGAACCTATCCAGCCCCTCTTTAAAGCTCCCTAATGACTTCGCACTAACTACCTGTCTACTGAGTTCATTCCAGTCATTCACCACCCTATTTGTGAACCAGTTTTTCCCTATTTCCTTTTTAAATCTACGCTTTTCCAGCTTGAATCCGTTACTTCTTGTTCTACCCTGGTTAATAGCTGTAAAAACTTTTTCCACCTCTCCTTTATTAAATCCCTTTATCCACTTAAAAACTTCTATCAGATCACCCATTACTCTGCGTCTCTCGAGTGAGTGTAACTTTAATAGCTCCAATCTCTTCTCATAAAAAAATTAGTTACGCATCCCTTGAATAAGTTTGGTCATCCTTCTCTGCACTGATTCTAACAAGGCTATATCCATCCTGTAATATGGAGACCAAAACTGAACTGCATAGTCTAGGTGAGGTCTGACTAGAGCCAGATAAAGCTTTAGAATAACTTCCGCACTTCTACTTTTAACACTTCTGGTAATGAATCCTAACACTCTATTAGCTCTATTTCTAGCCTCAATACATTGTTTCCTGGGTCGGAGGTCTGAGCTCACCCTCACTCCAAGATCTTTTTCACCTTCTGATCTTTTCAGCGATACATTGCGTATGGTGTATCCAAAGACTACTCTATACTGGACTTGCTACTCATTTTGGGCTATTTCCAGTGGAGGCCAGTTTTGTGATTCCTGCCATTTTAGAACATCACTCCCTTTTCCCTTCCTATGGTTTATATATATATGTATATATGATATACCGTTATCTTCGTAAATGTTTGTTCTATAATATTATCAAATAAAAAACAGTAAAATGCAATAAAGAAATGCCATTATGAGAGAGTTAAGAAATATGCATAAACTTAATATTCCCTTGAACTCATCGCCATTTAATATTTTGCGAGAAAACATTTTAGATGATAGCAATAGAAAGAAGCGGATTTTCATTAGCTTTCCATTGCTATATTTCGTTTTCTGATAAATGAAACATAACCATGCATAAATTAGCGTTAACTAAAAAAATAACATCATCTATCGGGATAATTACCCGATGGATGATGTTATTTATTTAGTTAACGCTAATTTATGCATGGTTCTAATTCATTTATCAGAAAATTAAATATAGCAATGGAAAGTTAATTAAATTCCGCTTCTATTGATATGTTGCATGTAAAAAGTCTTTACGCAAAATATCAAATTGCGATGAGTTTAAGTGAATATAAGTTCATGCATATCTCTTCAGAGTCTCATAATGGAATTTTTTTAGTGTATTTTACAGTTTTTATTTGATAATATTATAGAACAAACATTCACGAAGATAACAGTGTATCATTTATACTATATGCCATAGTCTACTGTATTCATGGAACACTTTTTTACTTGCCGATACGATTGATGATGTTATATTTTTAGTTAACGCTAATTTAGGCATGGTGGTAATTCATTTATCAGAAAACGAAATATATCAATGGAAAGCTAATGAAAATCCGCTTCTTTCTATCGCTAGCATCTAAACTTTTTCTCGCAAAATATTAAATGGCGAAGAGTTTAAGTATATATTGAGGTCATGCATATTTCTTCACTCTCTCATAATGGCATTTCTTTAGTGTATTTTACTGTTTTTTATTTGATAATATTATAGAACAAACAGTTACGAAGATAACGGTATATCATATATACTGATAAACCTTAGGAAGGGAAATAGGGGTGATGTTCGAAAATGGCAGGAATCGCAAAACTGGCCTCCACTGGTCATGGGCGGGTTGGCGCGGGGCACGAGTAGCAAGTCCAGTATAGAGTAGTCTTTGGTGTATCTATTACCAGGGTTTTTTCTACCAACATTCATAGAAAAAACCCTGGTAATAGATACACCATACGCAATGTATCCTTAGATTTTGCAATGATTCGCAATGATTTCCTTAGATTTTGTGTTTCCTTAGAAATTTCCTTCTCAGGCCTAAATTTCATTGAAATCAGGACATATCCTTGCCAGGTGGAAACACTGGTTCACTGTAACATCAGGGTTGCCAGATAGTTGGGCGGGTTTATGGCCAAATTAACTGATAAAAAAGTATTTAAATGTTAATATTACATTTATTTAAATACTCATAAAAGTATTTAAATACTGTATTTAAATACATGACAACCAATGTATTTATAAATACATTTCTAAATACACAAATGTATTTAAATACGTATTTAAATACAATTGTATTTAGATACTGCCCAGCTCTGGGTACCACCAAGTGGAGATGGTGGAGGAGGACAAACCCAAGACAGCATTATTCTTTGGCCAGGGGCTCTGGCAATTCACCGTTATGCCCTTCGGCCTGTGTAACGCGCCAAGCTGCTTTGAGCGGTTGATGGAGAGGGTTTTGGAGGAACTGCACTGGAGGACGGCCCTCGTCTACATCGATGACGTGATAGTTTCGGTCACTTATGGAGGCACTTTTGAGGAGGAGCTGGAGCGGCTGAGAGAGGTGCTGCAGCGGCTGGAGGCTGCCAACTTGAAACTCAGTCCGAAGAAGTGTCTCCTTTTCCAGCCTGAGGTGCCGTTCCTGGGGCACATCGTCGGCAGAGCCGGGGTGAAGACCGACCCATAGAAGGTGGCTGTGGTGCAGGAGTGGCCCGTCCCCACCAGCGTGGTTGACGTCAGGAGTTTCTTGGGCCTTTGCACCTATTATCGGCGCTTCGTCCCCGAGTGTGCCCATGTCGCCTCCCCTCGCCACCACCTCACCAGGAAAGGGGCACGTTTCGAATGGAGTGAGGCTTGTCAGGAGGCGTTTGACAGCCTGAAGCGTGCCCTGGTCGAAGCACCGGTGCTGCCCTACCCAAACCCGGCAAACCCCTACCTCTTGGACACCGATGCCAGTGCCGAGGGTCTTGGCGCCGTGCTGTCGCAGGTGAAGGATGGACGAGAGCACGTGGTAGCATACTACAGTGCTAAGTTTACTGGGCCAGAACGTAACTACTGTGTGACCAGAAAGGAGCTTCTGGCAGTAGTGAGGAGCACGGAACACTTCCATCCTTACTTATATGGCGCCCAGTTCACCGTAAGGACAGACCACGCGGCCTTACAGTGGCTGAAAACCCTCAAGCCAAATGAAGGGCAGTTGGCACGGTGGCTAGGCCGGCTGGAGCAGTACCAGTAGGAAGTCCAACATCGCCCCGTCCTGAGGCGTGACTTGCTACGCGAGTTGCACGATGGTATTACCTAGGGGAAAAGAAGACCTTGGGCAGGTTGAAGCAGCGCTTCTATTGGGTGGATATGAGACGGGACGTGCAGGATTGGTGTCGGGCCTGTGAGGTGTGTTGCGCTCGCAATGGTCCCAGGAGAAGGAAACGTGCGCCCCTCCAACTCTACCAGGTTGGCGCGCCTCTGGAGAGAGTGGCCGTGGACATAGTCGGGCCGCTCCCCATCACCACGCAGGGGGAATAGATTCATCAGTGTGATGATGAATTATTTTACCAAGTGGCCTGAGGCATACGCGCTCCCCAACCACGAGGCTGAGACTGTGGCTGAGGCGCTGGTGACGAACTTTATCACGCGCTTTGGGGTGCCACAGGAACTTCATTCCTATCAGGGGCGGGAATTCGAGTCCTCGGTCTTCCAGGAGTGTTGCCGGTTGCTGGGGATCAAGAAGACTCGCACCAGCGGGCGCAGGTGTTACTCCTGCCCTGCCTGTGCTTGTGTAGTGACCTTAAGCTTGTACTGTTAGTTACTTGAATATAACACAGAAAAAGGACCCCTGTGTTTGCCTAAGCCCTTTCCCCTGGGTGTGAATAGCCAGAGAAGAGGAAAACAGCCTGGTAAGTTCTCAGTTTCCTAGCACGAGCCTGATTTACTTGCTACGCGTCCCCCTCTGTCTAAGCATCTGCCTGCTTCCCTGTTCTCAAGAGAACAGCTCGGAGCAGGTGTAGGAGCCTAGCTGAGGACAGAATAGGGGGGCGTTCGTTTCACTGGTGTCAGGAGTGGGATTTTGCTGGAATATTGAGGTGAAAAAAGGCAGGTATCGTGAAATTCCTTTGTCTGGCTTGGGGGGAAGACAAGATGGCGGGCGGTGCTGAGTCAGCGGCACAGCCGTCCCTGGCTGACCTTATGGCGGTGATGCAAGCCATGAGAGCAGAACAACAGGTGATAAGGCAGGAAATAAGTGTGACACTGCAGGAAATAAAGGGAGAAAGGAATGCTAAGTGCACTGAAGTAAAAATTGAAGTGCAGGGGGAAATAAACAAGTTGAAAGAGGACGTGCAGCAAAGTGAAAATGTGGCACGCCAGCTGACGGGCCTCGTGATTCAGCTGGGTGACAGACTGATTGCTGTGGAGGCGAGGGGCGCGCAGGGCAGTGGCGCTGGGGTGTCTGAGCTCACTGGGGGTGTGAAGCGCCTGGAGGACAGAGTGAGCGCCGTGGAGTTAAGTGGTGATCGCGACCAGCAAGCTCTGAGGGGCCTGTTGAGTGTCAAGGTTGAGCCTGGAGACGGTGAGGAGGATGGATAAGATAAGATAAGATTTTCATCCTATCTAGACACTTTGCAAGTACCAACTACAAGGTTATTGACTATACAAAGCGCCGCCACGTCAGCACGAACTAGGCGGACTCGAACCGCTGACCGAATGCACAGGGACGCTGCACATTGCGAGCACACGTCTCTACCAACCTTGCCACCCTGACGGGCGAGAGGAGGATGGAGTGAGCGAGTGTGACGGCAGTAATGTCTCTACGTGGCTGGGAGGTGGTGCAGCGTGCAAGGTGTGCAAGGTAGGCCAGCCGCACGTGAGCCAGCGAGGCGAGCAGCACTGCTCCATTCCCTCACCGCTGCCGTTCCATCCTCGGCCCGCTACGTCTCCTGTAATCCCCGTGGCCTCGCCTTACACTCCTCCTGCTTCTCCTACGGGTCATGGGAGCAGGATGATACGACGTAAACCGCAGGATTTTGATGAGCCTGTGTCGTGAGAGGTTTGTCGGGCCCAATTCGTGACGCTGGCAAGCGGCGTGAAAGGCATGAAAGGCCTTGTTGGTGGCCTGACGCCCAGACGGGTGCGGGTCAAGAGCCCACTGTGGAAGGGCAAGAAACCCGCTCACTTCGCCTCGACATGTAACCACCGGAAGAGGAGGCGCCGTCGGAGTGAGCGTGGGAGGCCTCACAACAAGCGTGGTAGGCCTCCGAAATCCAGAATGACGAAGTGGACGCACCCATACTCGCCTCTGCCGCGCTTTCGGGAGGATGACGAGCAGTTGAGCCATACTTGCAGTGTGTGGCCCCCGACGAAGCTGGTACAGGTGGCAGTAAATGCTTGTTACGACGGTGGAGAGATGCACCGTGCCCGCTACCAGGCAGAGCCAGCCACAGCGTGTTACTGTTAAGCCCTGTCGCACCGTCACCGGCACCTTGCAGTGGAAGGCATGGTCTGTCGGGAAGTCGTGGCGCCTTTGCCGCGGAGACTGGAGCAGTGGAGCCGGGTTAGAGTTGCGGAGGCCCAGTGGAGTGTGCAGACTCCTAGGCCGTGGTTACCTCTGAGGCAAGCCAAGGGTAGAGGAAGTCCCCTGTGGTTTGTGGCGCCTGGTTGAGGTTGCAGCTGTGTTCTTGCTGGTGTGTCTCGCGTGTGAAGAAGAGGGCGGCCTGGTGTGACCTTCCAACACTGCAGTGGCGGCAGGTGGATGGCGATGGAGGGACTTGCAGCTGTGAAGCTTTGGTGTGGTAATGTTTGGTAAAGGTGGTGTGTTTAATGATGAGGCAATTTGCCCTTCATTTTAGGATTTTGCGTTATATGTGTATGTAGCCATATGTTTAATCTTTCTGTTTCTTTTTAGTTATGCCTGGCCAAGGTCGGCCAGTTTTTTTGTGAGGGGAGGGCAGTGTTACGAAGGCAGGCAGTACCTTCATCAGGGTGACGTCATTAGCGCCAGACACTGTGATTCGTTCCGGCACCCCTGTCCACTGAGCGGTGATTGGTGGCTTGTGGGCGCCGTGAGAAGAAAGGAAATAGAGAGGGTGCCGAGCGGCACTCCCGAGTAGTGAGGAAAGAGGCGTCTCGAGGGGAAGACCCTCTTTCTCTACCCACATTGGGAGGTCGGTAGACAGTAGAGTTTTCAGTTCATAACAAACAATGGCCGCCTTGGGCCCTTTTTCATCTTATCGTGAAGGGTTTTCCATATGCACGAGTCGGAGAGGATGTCAGACAGGCCTACAAGGGGCACTGGTGGAGGAAAGCGGTCCCGCGATCTTAAACTTGATATGAACCCTTCACATCACAGCTGAGTTACCACTTACCCTCCCCCCCCCTCTCTCTCTCTCTCTCTCTCTTTTTTTTTTTTTTTTTTTACATGAAGCCCAAAGGTGCACTGTCGTGTGCTACCTATCTTAAGGGCAATATACACATAAATATAAAGACCTAAAAACTAAAAACTAACATTATATATATATATGCATCACTAAAGTGTTTGTTGAGGCACTGTTGCTATCACTAGTGTCACAGTATCACTAGCCTCAGCGGGGTGGGCTTCGACAGTCTCCACCGATTGGCCGCCAACTTTACACTTTGTGTGTTCATCTCCTGGATGTGCGGGACAGCGGCCGTGAAAATGTTCCACATCCTGGAGACGCGGCCCACAAAGGTGCGTTGGTGCTGGCTGGCACGGGAACGCGGCACCTCCACTGCATCACCACTGGTAAGCACCGTTCTCGTGCTTCGCGTGGCGATTCTCGGAGGCTGTCGTAACCCAGCCAGGTGTGGCACTCCCTGCACCTGTGCCTTGTGGAATACCACAAGCGCCGCGACGTCCCTGCGGTGTTCCAGTGAGTCGAGAGGGCTCACCGGCTTGAACTGGGCTGGGGGGTCTGGGGGGTCTGCAGCATCCACCAGTCGCAGGGCTCGACGCTGGATGCTGTCCAGCCTCCTAGTGTGCGAGGCTGCACACGACATCTAGGAGAGGGCGGCGTACTCTAAGTAAGGCCGTATCTGGGCCTTGTAGAGCAAGAGCTTCCCTCCCCTGTCGAGGAAGCTGGCTACCCTTCGCAGGGCAGAGACCCTGTGAGAGGCCTTTTTTGCAATGTGTTTGATGTGGCCGTCAAACCTTAGCTCTCGGTCCACCTCTACTCCCAGAACCTTGACGGCTTCCTGGAGTGGGAGAGGAACGCCACCAAACCGCAGCCTCCCTTCCACTGCTGGCCCGGCAGCAGGGGACCGAGAAACCACCATTACCTGTGTCTTCTCCGGAGCAAAGTTCACCTGCCAACGTGTACCCCACTCCTGTATAACACTCAGCTGCTGATTGACCTCATCAGCAGCACGCCCACTGTCATGTCGCGGGTAGGAGCAGGAGAGAGTACAATCATCAGCGTAAGCCGAGACTGCTGGCAGCTGCTGGAGAAGATCGTCCACGTAGATGTTCCACAGGACTGGCCCCAGCACAGAGCCCTGTGGGACTGATGCTTTCACTGGCAGGGACTCAGAGGCCTGCCCGTTAACGACGACCTGGAGGGTTCTTCCCTGCAGGTAGTTCCCCAGGAGCAGCAGGAGGTCACCCTGGATGCCTTTTGCTCGGTGTTTTTCGAGAAGGCCTCCGTGCCACACCCTGTCAAAGGCACCCGCTATGTCAAGGGCCACCACGACAGTGTCCTGGTCGTCATCCAGGACGTCCTGCCAGTTTCGGGTAAGGAGCATCAGCAGGTCAGAGGTGGACCGTCCAGGTCTGAACCCAAACTGTTGGTCCGCGAGGAGGTAGTTGTCGCTGAGGTGACGACAGATTACCTCTGCCACGATCCTCTCGAACATTTTCCCCACCACAGACAGCAAGGAGATGGGCCTGTAGTTTTTGGGTTCAGATCTGGAACTCATCTTGTGAACAGGAACCACTCGAGCCTTCTTCCACGCTGAAGGCCAGATGTTTTCCTGCAGGCAGGCAGTGAAGACTGTGGTGAGAGGGACAGACAGCTCCCGGGCGCACTGTTTTAACAAATGCGGGCTTACGTCATCAGGGCCAGTGGCTTTTTTGGTGTCGAGCCCTCGCAGGATGTGCTCGACCTGCGCCTGCGTCACCTCCACCTTGTGGACTGTCTCTTCACACTGCTGCTCCAGACGAGGCGGGGGCTGCCGGGGGAAACACTTGAAACACTTTATTATACTTATATAGGTCATACATATAAGTAAAAAAAATTGTATTTTATAATAAACATATATAAGCAGCCCATTAGAAGCTAATAAATAGCTTTTTAGGCAGCATTTTTTTGTAAATTTAGTCACAGTTTTATCAAGGTAGTAAATATTACAAAATTGAGCCCAGATCCATCCTTAAATTATAAGAGTGCCAGTAACATGCGATGCTGGCACCTAACCCTAACACCAATTTGTAAAATATATAGTTAATTTTATAAATGATAATATCTTATTATACTAGGCACCATGTTTTAAATCACCTTAATTTCATAATTTGGAAACACCATAATTTTAAATTATATCAGGAAGATAAAGGAGGAGACAGTGATAGTGATAGTTAGTATTGAGATAATATATGTTTTTTATATTGTGTTTTAAATGCATGGATAGTGGGTAATGACTTTATATTCTCAGGTACATTGTTCCATATTTTAGGACCAGTATAGGCAATTGAGTGTTGAAAAATTGTCAGTGTGTGTTGAGGTATTCTTAAGTTTTCACGTGTGCGGGTAGGATAATTGTGTTGTGGTAACAGTAGTGGTATATTATCTGTACTGAATGATTTATACATGAATGTTGCAATTTGTAACTTATTAAGGTCAAGGAGTTTTAGCATGTTCATAGTCTTAAAAAGAGGTTGTGTATGCTCAAAGTAACCACTATTTGTAATGATTCTTATGATTTTCTTTTGAGTAATAAGAAGGGGAAGCAAGTGAGTAGGATACGTATTACACCAGATGGGAGCACAGTATTGTAAATGTGGTAATACATGGGCATTATATAATATCTTTAAAAATCATTTGGCATGAGATCTCTCACTTGAAGTAATAGAGAGACAATTCTCGATAATTTGAGGACTAATTCAGAGATGTGTTGTTTAAACGTCATTGTCTCATCAAAGGTTACCCCTAATAATTTATGTTGTTTTGTTCTTTGTATTGTAGAAGTATCGTACTTTAAAGGGGGCAATGATTTTACTGGTTTATTGGTAAATAACATATAGTGGGTTTTATCTAAGTTGATTGTTAATCTATTACTGACACACCATTGATGGAAGAATTTGAGGTCACTGTTAGCTGTTTCTATTAGAGTTTCAGGATTCTCTCCACTGATGTAAAAAGTTGAATCATCGGCAAAAAGTATTGATTTTAGATTTGGAAATAATTGGGGAGATCATTTATGTATATTAGAAAAAGTACTGGACCGAGTACACTACCCTGGGGAACTCCATAACGTATTAATGTGGGTGTTGATAAGTGATTGAGAATTTTGTGGATTGCGTTCTGTTGGTAAGATAGTCTTTAAACCAATTTTTTTATGACACCCCGGATACCATAGTGTTCTAGCTTTTGAAGTAATATATCATGTTTGACTGTGTCAAAAGCCTTTGAAAATCGACATAAATGCTGAGATGAGAATGTTGTAAATCTAGAGTAGAGTAAATTTTTTCAGTAAATTCATTAAGAGCGTCAAAGGTATTCAGGCCTTGTCGAAAACCAAATTGTTTATTTGTTAGGATGGCTTTTTTTTTAAGAAAACTGGTTAGATGTTTTTTCATAATTTTCTCAAATATTTTTGAGAAAGTAGTCAATAGGGATATAGGTCTATAGTTCCCAATACAATCTTTAGATCCTTTTTGTAAATCGGAATTACAGTCGCGTGTTTAAGACAATGCGGGAAAATGCCATTTTCGACCGATTGATTAAACAATATTGATAATGGTAAGGCTAAAGCATTACTGTTAGTTTTGATGAGAAATACAGGAATTTCGTGAACATCGTTATTTTTGTTCTTTAAAGAATTTATAACAAGAGAGACATCTTGTGGGAGGACAAGAGGCACTGACATGGATGAAGGGTAATTGCCATTTAGGAATTGGAGTGGGCTACAAGTAGGCAGTGGAATGTCTTTGTCTAATTTTGGTGCAATATTGGCATAATAATCGTTAAAAGCTTCTGCAATTTCTGAAGGCTGGGTAAGTATTTTGTCGTTTAGTAAAATTTTGTCAACTTGTGTTTTTTTGTAGTTGTTTTTCAGTTCATTAATGGTATTCCATATTTTTCTTGTATTATTTTTAAAATTCGTAATATATTTTTATAATAGGATATTTTTGAATTTCTTATCAGTCTTGTGAGAACATTACGGCGTTCTTTGTAATGGTTTTCAGTTACAGCACCTATTTTATAATCTTTAAATAAGTTATTTTTGGTTTTGACGTATTTCAACACCTTTGATGTTATCCATGGATTGTTTAATCTTTTCTCAGAGAGGTATTTTGTTTTAATGGAAAACATGCATTGTATATTTGCATGATTTTGCTAAGAAATTCATTATAGTTAAAATTTATATCATGCGTATCAAAAAGATCGTTCCAAGATATGAGTTGAAGCTTCTCGGAAAAAAGTTGTTTATTTTCAGGAGTAAAATTTCTATATACTATTTTATGGAGCTTATTATTTATCTGCGGTAGAGAAAAATTTAAGAAAATCGGTAAGTGGTCGGATATAGGGTAGTGTATTATTCCGGAAGTGAAATCTCTAGAAAAATTTGTATATATGTGATCTAATAGGGATGGTTCAGCTAAATTTAGGGTATCTGGAAATCTAGTTGGTCTTGCAATGTGAGGAAAAAAATGTAGGGTTTGTAAATTACTAAGAAAATTGTTTGTTGGAATGTGTGTAGTATGTTCCAGTAAATTAATATTAAAATCCCCAATGAGTATAAATTTGTTGTTGTTTACCCTATCCTGAAAAAGTGTGTTCATTATGTCAACAAATTCATTTACGGCTACATGTTTAGTATTTGGTCTATAGATTCCACATAATAAAAAATTCATTGTATTTGTGGCTATCTTAATTGTATTGATTTCTATTTTGTCATTAATAAAAGTTAAATCACGTTGTTGACCAGAGTTTAAAGAATCAGATATAAAGATGGAAACCCCTCCATGAGCACGTGTGGTCCTAGTAAGGTGGTAAGAGTGATAACCTGAGAATTCGTGAAGGAAAGTATTTGTACTAGTCAGCCATGTTTCTGTGATGATGATTATATCAGGCATACAGTGAAAACACTTAAGGAAAGATTTTATATTATCTGAATTTTTTGCAGTGATCTTGAATTTATATGTATTATGTTAAGTTGAGGCGACTCTTGTGACATTAATAGGTTATTGTAAGTAGTGAGATCATAATACTTTGATAGGGTGTCAAAATCCAGGTGCCCATATAATTGAGTAATAGTTTCCATAGTCACGTCCACAAAATTTGAATGGTTATCTTCAACAACATCGTATAGAGTATGAAAGAGGTTTGACATGGTGGAGAAAAAATAACCTACAAGTCTAACCTCGCCGAGTGCAAATACTAGATATGGTTGATCAATTATTGTGACAATCTTTGAAAACAACAAGAATAGTAGTAATAATAAAAATAGTTATAGTAGTATTAATAGTAGTAGTGGTGAAGTAGTAATAATAGTACCAGTAGAAACAAAAACAATAGTAGTAATACTAAAAGTAGTTATAATAGTAGTATTAGTAGTAGAGGTGAAGTTGAAATAGCAGTAATACATGGTATCAATAATCACAGTACTATCAATATCATCATCAGTATTCATACCAAAAGAATGAAATGGAAAAATTATGGAAAAAAGAACAATAATAACTAATAATAATAATAATGGTAGTAGTAGTAGTAGTAGTAGTAGTAGAAGGAGTAGTAGTAATAATAATAATAATAATAATAATAATAATAATAATAATAATAGTAATAATAACAGTAATAATAATAGCAAAAATAGTAGTAATAGTAATAGTAGTTATAATAATAATAGTAATAGTAGTTATACTAATGATAGTAATAGTCGTAATAACAATAGTAATAATAATAGTAATAGTAGTACAATAATAGTAATTATTGTAGTAATAATAGTAGTAATAGTAGTAATAACAATAGTAGTAATAGTAGCAATAATAATAATAATGATAGCAGCAATATAGTAATAGTTGCAATAGTAGTAATAATAGTAGTAGTAATAATAGTTATAATAATAGTAGTAATAGTAGTTATAATAGTAGTTATAATAATAGTAGTAATAATAGTAATAGTAGTAATAATAATAGTAGTAATAGTAGAAATAATAATAGTAGTAATAGTAACAATAATGATAACAATGATAGCAGCAATAGTAGTAGTAATAATAGTAGTAATAGTAGTAATAATAATAATAGTAATAGTGGTAATAAAAATAGTAATAATAACAGTAATAGTAATAGTAGTAATAATAGTAATGATAATAGTAGAAATAGTAGTAATAATAATAATAGTAATAGTAGTAATAATATTAGTAGTAGTAGTAGTAATAATAATAATAATAATAATAATAATAATAACAAAAATAATAATAGTAACAATAGTAGTAGTAATAATAGTAATAATAATAGTAGTAATAGTAGTGATAATAATAATAATAATAATAATAATAATAATAATAATAATAATAATAATAATAATAATAGCAACAATACTAGTAATAATAGTAGTAGTACTAGTAATAATAGTAGTAATAATAATAATAATAATAATAATAATAATAATAATAATAGTAATAACAATAATAGCAATAGTAGTAATATCAATTATAGCTAGTAGTAGTAATAATAGTAGTAGTAGTAGTAATAATAGTAGTAATAGTAGTAGTAATAATAGCAGTAATAGTAATAGTAGCAATAATAGTAATAATAATAGTAGTAACAGTAGTAATAATAGTAGTAGTAATAATAGTAATAATAGTAGCAGTAATAATAGTAGTAATAGTAGTAATAATAATAGTAGCAGCAGTAGTAATAATAATAGTAGTAATAGTAGTTATGATAGTAGTAGTAATAATAGCAGTAGTAACAGTAGTAATAATAGTAATAGTAGTAGTAATAGTAACAATAATAACAGTAGTAATAGTAATAATAATAATAATAACATTAATAGCAATAGTAGTAATAATAACAGTAGTAATAGTAGTAGTAATGAAAATAGTAGTAATAAAAATAGCAGTAATAGTAGTAATAATAATAGTAGTGATAGTAGTAATAATAGTAGTAATAATAGTAGTAATAGTAATAGTAGTAGTAATAATAAAAATAATAATAATAATAATAATAATATAATAATAATAATAATATAATAATAATAATAATAATAATAATAATATTAGTAGTAATAACAATATTAGTAATAATGTCAATAATAACAATACTACTAATAATAATAATAATAATAATGATATCAATAATAATAATAATAAAATTACTAATGGTAAAAATGATAAGACTAATTATGGAAATTATTGTTATTATGACAAAAGTAAATCATAATGATATTCTTAACAAGAAGACTGATAATAAAATTGGTAATCTAAAGAAATGAAAAGAAAAGAATGTAGAAGATCAGAAGAGGGAAATATGCTAGATGAATTTGACAGGTAACATAATTGTCTGTTATTGGTCACAAAAGTTATATGAGTAATTGTTATATGTGTAATAATGATTACTCGAAACAATGCCGTGAAAGTTGGCGTAGATAATTTAGGAAGGCAACTGGATTGCCTGATCATATGTGTCCCTCATAAGAGGGTACTTATCGAGGAAAGTGAGGAGGGTCCGTTTGTCGACTATTTCATGCTTAATAGTGGAGTTCTTGAGTTTCACTATTATCTTTCCGTCTTTGGTGTAGCACTGTTGAATTTTTTCTCTATGTTCTTTTCTAATGTTTAGCACTTGTTTAAATAATTGTAGTCTTTTTGGGGTCAGACTTTCATTTATGTAGAGCTGTGGCCTCTGCTGAATGCAGGCACCAACTAAATCGTATTTTAGAGATCTGTTTGAGAGTTTAACAATAATTGGTCGTTTCCTTTGAGACTGTGGTGAGCCAATTCTGTGAGATATGTTGATGTCATTATCTGTAATATTAATTTTGAGGTTTTCCTTGATTACATTGGTTATGATGTTGTTAGTGCTTTCCTGTCTGGTCTCGTCTGGTATTAACGGCCCACTAAGAATAATGGTGTCACGCCGTTCATACTGGTCGACACTGTCAATGTTAAACTCTAGATCTTCAACTTTGATTTTCATTGCTGACATTTCATCACTTAGATTCTTAATTTGGTCGTCTTTTCTATCAATTTCACTCTTAAGGTTTTCTATTTCCACTTTGAATTGTTTAGTGATAATAAGGGTGAGAATTTTTACCAGTGACTGAGATTCCGTTGAGAGTGAGGCGAGTAGCTGGCTCACCTCACAGTCGTCAGGCTCGGTGTCGTCGTTGTCACCTCCACTTGCTTGTTGCTGTTGTTGCTGTTGGCTCTTTTGCTTCATCTGTAGTTGTTGTTGTTGAAAGCGTGTAGGAGGAGGAGCCATGGTACCAGTCACAAGTAGGGAGGAGCACACCCGGCGCGGCTGACTACACTGAACGATGGGTAATTATGAGCGGGAAGGTGGTTAAGTCAGGAGCCAGGGGACACGTCTAGTCAAGGTGGTGTCCGGGAATGGAAATGTGGGACCTCCACCTTCATCTTTGCAGAGAAGAGATTAGCCAGCAGCTGAGCCTTCTCCTTGCTGCTGACAGCCGCTGTTCCGTCCTGCTTGGTGAGGGGAGGAATTGAATCTTGGCGGCTGATTCCCTGTTTTTCCTTAACCAGGGACCACCA
The DNA here is from genome assembly GCA_016584305.1 of Chionoecetes opilio. Lineage (NCBI taxonomy): Eukaryota > Metazoa > Arthropoda > Malacostraca > Decapoda > Majidae > Chionoecetes > Chionoecetes opilio. The sequence goes on along the minus strand of JACEEZ010007358.1, from coordinate 160,225 downwards.
AGTCTTGTTTCCCACGCCTGGGCCTCGTAGTTTGCGGCGCAAGTCCTCCTCCCACTTTTTGTATGGCCCATTTGGCGGATGGAGGTCGACAGGGGGCGGAGCTCTGGCTGACACGAGGCAGCCAAGGTCACGGCGGCTGCGCGATCACTTCACTCACTTTTACCTAATTTCAGGTCTTTCAAAAGCCCTGATGCTATTTTTCTGTTTTCTAACACTTTCTATGACACGTGTTGTCCTACCTAGCACACTTGCACTGCAGCACCAACCACTGGACCACAGTAATTTGACCTTCAAAGACGGAGCACCCACAGAACGTCTTGTCTCCCTGCTACCTACCTCTCTCTCTCTCTCTCTCTCCTTTTCTCTCTCCTTTCTCATCTTTCGCGGGACCGCTTTCCTCCACCAGTACCCACCCACTGACTAGGCGCTATTAAACTATCGCTATTATACTGAATTTGGTACCGTAACACGTAATTTATGCCAAAGATGCCAGCAGTGGATGTTGCTGGTACATCATTTATTTCTGTTTATCATCAAAATCATCGTATAAAGGCGCGGTCACACAAGCAACTTTTCTGGCAATATTACAGCCGGCAACACAAACGCGGCCCAAACTCGGCTATAATTGCGCTGTTTTTTGAAGACCAACATGTCGGTCTTTTGGCAAGGCATATTGCTGCAATTCCTTCCACCACTGGATGTTATTTGACATTAATTTTTAATGCACGCTCTAATTCAATATACAGAAGCTAAAATAAACACCTACATAGTAGCAAGAACCGATTACAATACGAATTGTGAAGTCTTGTACATTATTTAAAACATTTTGAAGGATATAATACACTTAGGAAAATTTACATGAGTGTTCTATTTTCTTTGTTGACTGTCTATTAATAACTGAAATATTTAGGGGATACTAAACTGGACAAACTTATTTATTCACACTGACGCGCTTCCATACACAAGAATCCATTTCAATCATTCACCACCCTATTTGTGAACCAGTTTCTCCCTATTCATCCCTATTTTTCCAAGACGCTTCTTCAGATACGGTTTGAGAAGCCGAAATTGCCATTAAAACTCGGCTACCTCTGTGAAAGTCCGTGTGACCTAAACACGGCAAGGTATTGCCTTTGCTGAATATTGCCGGCTGAATATTGACGGAAAAGTTGCTCGTGTGACCTTATGTCAATGCGAGACCAGACCTACACAAGACAGGAGAAAACGCCCCTTCTTCTTGCCTCGCCAGCTGAGTTTGTTCGTAAACAAAAAAACGGGGTTTTTGCGTTCCATTTGTGACAAGCGAACCCAGAAACAGGAACTGAACCCAACCCTGAACTGAAAGAGCTGGTTCCTGGAACTTGGGCACAAATGGAAGAGGCCTTTAGGTAAAGGTCAGGTTAAGTTAGGTTAATAAGTTTTTACCTGTTTCTGTATACTTAACTTAACCTAACCTGACAGCAGGGACCGTTAGGTTAGGTAAAGGTCAGGTTAGGTTAGGCAAATAAGCTTTTAGCTATATTTCTCTATACCTGACCTAACCTAACCTGACATTTTGCCTGTTTTTCTGTATAACTAACCTAACCTGACCTTTCCCTAATCTTAAGGTCACTGCTGCTATGTTGAAGCGCCGCCACACATAAGCAGAAGGCCAACTGAACAGGGATCTCGCAACTCAGGGATTTCGCATAACACCGGCTCACCGCCGGCGACTAGAGATGGGAGAGCCTTTATAACTTTTGTCAGGGTAAGACGGAGATTGGCTCAGTGACTCCTGTCCATTTCGTCACGTGTATATAATATGTCGGTGTAGATTTACACAACTATATATATACTACCTCAATTACCCTGGTATCTCGCTACTTCCTCTCGAATTAAACCACATATTAACTTTCTAGCGTATACAGTGAATGAATTCATGGACATTATACTCATCACCTGCTCTCATGGTGAGTACCTATATATGTGAGTACAATTACTCACGAAAAGGAATAACCAGAACATTTTGGTGGCGGCGGTAGCACGAATAATTTTATCAGTGCTGTAACAATTACTTTAAAAAATATCACTGTTTGTTGGAGTGGTTGTGTGGGAGACGAAACTTTTTGAAACAAGAACGAAACTTTTTTTTAACAAAGCAAGTAGGGGCTATAGCTTGGAGAGTGAACGGGGAGGCAAGACAGAATAGGTTCAAAGTTACGACTAAACTGCTGGTGAGCTGTGCTGACACCGCTGGCTGCTAACGCAGGGTCGCAAGCCTTCGCTACCACATCTAACTCATCTTACTCACCGTGACTCATCTCAACAACTGCAATTAATCTCCGTATCCACACCTGTTTCCGAAGAGTGAAGCAAGGGTGCAATGAATGGACGTTAACCCGGGGACTGCGGGACCTGTGCATTTTTTAGTGCCCACAGTGCGACAATGTGAGTGAAACAGTGACCATTACATAATTGGATGAAAATCACATCGACACATTGCCGCATCCGGCAATATATCTATTTTTAACCCAAACGTATGGGGTTGTGGTGTCGTTGTGGTCGGGAGTTGAAATATCTGGCGCGAATGGCACCAAACCGCTTGCAAGAGACTGCTGAGGTGGGGTCAGGGATGCCACTCCTTGGGATTTTTCCCAAGATTTTGAGGGGATTATTCAAGTATTTCTCCAGTAGTTTATCTCAAGGTAAGCATGTGTACCGTATTTGGACGACCCCCTATTTGGATGACTCCAGACGACCCAAAAAAACCTAAGATAGACAAAAATATCCCAAGATCGTTAAGAAAACATTGAAACTGCATCCTAAATACGGTACATAATGTTACACCCGCAGAGAAGTGTCCGTATGTCTGTGTGGTGTGGGTGTAAGCAGTGTCCGTATGTCTGTGTGTATGAGCAGTGAGCAATGTCCGTCTGTCTGTGTGTATGTGGGGCGAGCAATGTCCGTATGTCTGTGTATGAGCAGTGAGCAATGTCCGTCTGTCTGTGTGTATGTGGGGCGAGCAATGTCCATCTGTCTGTGTGTACGAGTGAGCGGCGTGCGGCTTTGGGGCCGTTGCCATGGAGCCGAGGGCAGTGAGAGGCAGGAGCGAGGAAGGGGGTCTAGCTTGGTGGCGGGCGAGCCGGTGTCGCGAGGGGGAGAGCGGAAGGAGACGCTGGCCTGAGAAGACGTATTGGATCGCTCCTTCTCTCCCGCGCCGCCCTTGGTTGATCTGCCGATACACCAAGGAGAGTGTCAGTGTCTCGTATACGTCAGCGTCTCGCATTAAGTCTGTATCCGTGTGTAGTGAGCCATTCACACGTATAGCCTCCAGTGTGTGTTAGGAACAATCATAGACAGTGTGAACATGTGAGTCCCTGTCCACCCCCCACCAGTAGTACTGTGTATTGTGACCTCCGCCATTAAATTAGAGTTTAATACAGTGTGCTCAGTGTCCCTTCCTCCGGGTGAATGATAAAGGTGCCATCAGCACCTTTGAAGGTGTCATCAGCCATCAGCACCAAGAAAGCTACTCGCTTCAGGTTTTTCTGCCGAACCTCCGTCAGGAGTACGTGTTTACGAGAGGCGCCCTTTGGTGTGATAAGAAAGGTGAGTGCCTCTGCGTAACGATATGTTTACCTTGAGATAAACACCTGGAGAAATACTTGAATAATCCCTCCAAAAATCCCAAGATAGACAAAAAATATCCCAAGGCCATGGCCTATATCCCAAGATCTTGTGAAAATACCCCAAGGAGTGGTATCCCTGCATACAGCATAATTAGGCAGATGGTGATGTGTGATATCAAGGGCTGACATAGGGGCCTACATGTGACACAGTTTGTAGACTTCTACGAATGTTGGCGCGGTTTTTGTATGCAATTGAAAATTGCACTTCCGGATGGCATGCCACAGTCGCTCAGCAGAGCCTTCCGGAAGGCTTGCTGCAGCCCATGGGTTAAAATAAGCGCGAGAAACAGCTTTCGTAACAATACGTACACGGAGTTACTTAAAATAAAGGTAATATACCCTAAAAATGTAGTTTTTTCAATGATTATAGCTAGTTTTCGATGAAATATTGTTTATTTCTTCCAATTGAAGTATACAAGCCTTTTTACAGTTTAATTTGCACCTATAAATAACTCTGCATAACTATACCTATCTGATACTTGCTACATCTACATTTTGCAAAATTAGTAGATAAAAATATGTATTTTTGATTCTATTTACTTATCAATTTTCATCATAAACTAACATTTTTTCAAGTGGTTTAATGCATTTTTCAGGGGCTGATTTTTTTGGAAAATTGACAGTTTTCAGCCCTTTTTTTTTGTAATGAAATTCTGAATTGAAATTATAGTTGTTTTTTATATATATAAAATGCAATTTTGCATATAGTATATAAGCTAATCAAGAGAGTTTCAGGTTATTCATTGTGCTATAATGGTTTATGAAAGGCGTTTTTCATAATTTCCTGTTACAGGTAGTGAAACTTTGAATAAAGCCAGACTGATCGGTGCAGCCGCGCACTGATCAGTCTGGCTTTTTTTTCACCAGCGCCGTCCAACCTGCGTGTACATGTTCGTACAGTCTACCACTGAACCAGACCCCGCATTTACCAAACTAATTCGGTAAATCCCCGCATATTTCGGATTGGCAGAAAAAGTTTGCTAAAGCCAAATTTTGATATATTATATAGAGATCTGCAAAAGCTAGGGTTTACTGTACTTAAGGATTCAGAGCTTCATTTCCAATACTCTCTATTAGCGGTACTAAAAGATGACCGATTTTTTGATCACCACATAGTATGGAAGCGTGTGGGTCTGAAGGAAAATTCTCATATACAAAAAATGTGCAGTGAGTAATATATAAATATTTATATATAGTACAACAGGCTTAATAAAAAAAATACTGTAATTATTTCATAATACAATTTATTCTTTTCTACGAAACAGTGATTTGGCTGGAACAAAATTATCCCTGGAACAGCTGTTTATGTCATGGCGTTGATATGAGTATGTACCTATAATTGTGTCGTTCATATTGTCTATAGACTGCACACGACAACCAGTACAAATTTACTCAGTCCGACACACAACAAAATCATTATAAGTATAATGTATGAAATATATTTCCTGGTCCTCTCCCTGCATACAGCACCATAGCTGTGGCTGAGGATAATTTAATTATGTTCAGTAACTCTGATCATGTATGTTGAATTTTCTGATGAGTGGAATTTAATTTGAAAACAGTGGAGCATGATATTATAATGCATTTATAATTTAAATTCCCTAAAGCAGGTGCTATTCATGCATTTGTGGAATGACTAACTTTCAAGCATGCACACTACGTACCACTGAATCAGTGTTGAGCAGCAAGCCCAAAGGAACGCTAAATATACATCCTCCACAGCAGCCACACAGAAGCAAAGTAAGGATGCTACTTTTTGCCTGTAACTTTTCTTATCTTGCAAGGACTTTCAATAGAGGAAATAAAAAAAAATGTTTTACATTCCTTTTGCTTATATTATAGGCTACATGTTATTTTTATCAATATGGTGGGCCTCCAAATCCTCGTCAAAATTACATCTAGAAACAATGTTTTGAATGTTTATTCTATAAATGCTACTCCATACAATTTGTTTTCTGTATGTGTACAATCATATCCCTACAAAAAATAAAATATACCTATTCTTATACTCATAGAAACCAAACTCATGAACTTACAACCGTTTGACATATCTCTCTAATATAGCTTGCTTTAAAGACAAATGTCCATCGACATTCACTTACAATAAATTGCTGCAGCACACAAGGCAAGGCCTCCTAATTATGTATTACATGCATATGTATTACTGACTGTATTGTAAAAAAAAAAAAACCTTAAAGTAATCGTCCAGACCATTTAATCATTCCTGATTTAATGCAATCAAATTATAGCCATTAACGAGTATATCAACAATATGTCGTCACTTTTTGCATCCAGTCAGCCGTTTTTAAATAATCCGCAATCAAAATCTGCAAATTCCCCGAGCTTCCAAAACGCCCCTCACGACAAGCAGACGATGCGCCACGGCTCGGTGACGTCACAAAAGGAAGCGCACTGATCAGAAGGACGTAAACACAAGAGATAAATATAGTACTTGAAGATTTTTTTGCGATATGCCACATGCATGCATCCTTTATGGGTGCAGCAAGACAGTTGTGCCTTCTCTCTCTCTCTCTCTCCTTCCTTTCCCTTCTTTCTCTCTCTCCTTTCTTTCTCTCTCTCCTTTCTTTCCTCTCTCTCTCTCTCTCTCTCTCCTTCCTTTCCCTTCTCTCTCCTTAATTTTTCTATCTCTCTCTCGTGGAGGATGAAGAGGAGGGAAGAAATAGATGAAAAAAGAAAGAAAGAGAGAGAAGGGAAAGGAAGGAGGGAGAGAGAGAGAGAGAGAGAGAGATGAGAGAGAGAGAGAAGGGAAAGGAAAGAGAGAGAGAGAAGGGAAAGGAAAGAGAGAGAGAAGGGAAAGGAGAGAGAGAGAGAGAGAGAGAGAGAGAGAGAGAGAGAGAGAGAGAGAAAGGAAGGAGAGAGAAGGGAAAGGAAGGAGAGAGAGAGAGAGAGAGAGAGAGAAAGAGAAAGAGAGAGAGAGAGAGAGAGAGAAAGGAGATGAGAGAGAGAAAGGAAAGGAAAGGAAGGAGAAGAGAGAGAGAGAGAGAGAGAGAGAGAGAGAGAGAGAGAGAGAGAGAAAAGGGAAAGGAAAGGAAGGAGAGAGAGAGAGACTTACTCTTCTGACGTCATCAATAACATTCGTAACCCTGTTAGCGGGAAGAAAAAAAAATTCACGCGCTTTTTACAAGTCATGTTTTTACAGAAATAAGGCCTGGAAATCAATTATTTTTGGTGGATTAGGTGTTTTGAATTCAACATAATTAGGCAAAAAAAAATGGGTCTGGACGATTACTTTAAAGCCAAACAGGAAAGCAATGCCAGTCTGATGCTTTCAGATATCTGAAACACAGTAATGAACTTAATGCCACATTTTATTGATAGTTTTTTACGTACTGTGATGAGATGCAGCATGGATTGCTTTAGTTTGTTCTTTGAATTAAGAGCTAAAAGCAAAAATGTTCTGTCAACGAACGAAAAGGAGTTCTCCCTTTTAATACAAAACCTCTCATGTAAGTAATGATGACTAGATGCTGCATTACTTACACAAATTCAACTATTATGTGACTTTTATCCTAAGCAGAAACTACTTAAATATCACAGTTCTTGAAAAGGTAACAAAATCGTGCCTAATTTTTCCATCAAATTTGTGAGAAAAAAACCACCAGGATACTAATATCTTCAAGAGTAACACAGTATTAGACGGGACTGATTACTGCAGTCAGAGTAATCAATACAATGCTACCATGTTGACACAGTGGTGGTCCACTGGTGTACATAATCAGCTGGGGACTACAGATTTTTTGCAAGTTATTAAGAATTGAAGTATATGAACAGTAAGCATTTAAGCACATGAACAGGCGTATTTAGGATCTTGAAACATTGGGGGCTTAGCCCAGCCTAGAGATTTAGATTTTTCTGGATAATTTTCAATTTAATTATGAGAATAGTGATTAAAAGATGCGAGACACTGTGCTCTACCAAAAGGTTCTGGTAATTTGCTTAGGATAACTTTCACATGAAATTAAAATAAAATAAAGACAATCCGAGTTGGGGTTCAATTTCGTTTTTAATAACATTTTCATCAGCAAGAGTAATACCCTAAGAAAAAGAGAGCTTTAGGGTGATGAAGCAGTCATATAGATTGTATATTGCCGATGCTTTGTTCAATATTGAAATCTGACCAACCTTGGTCTTATAATTTCTGCTTCTATTATGTGACAAATTAAGGGCTCCTTTTGAACTGTGACAAATCTGTGTTAACTTTGTGTCTTGACCATCTGATATTCTCTTCTTCACCTCTCCAGAAGGTCTTTTGGTGTCTCATCTGTCTGTCGCACTCTTCATCTCTGTTCTTTCCTCCTCTCTCTTGTCCTGCTCATAAAAAGGATGTCATCAGCATACGCCAAGTAACATCTAACCAAATCTCTTGTTTCTTACTATAATTTTGTGCTGGCCCCAGTCAAAGCTTATCTTATTTTTGTGAAAATAATGTTTGAGATACCGGGCTGTTCATAAAACATTCAAGGCTACAGCCCCCAATGCCCAGGCCTAACTACTAGGGTATGCCGTAGGTCCAATGAAAAGTGAAATATAGATTATTTCGAATTTGGCAGGGTGTTTTCTTATGTAAAATTGAATTTTAAGGGTCGTTTGTCCACTTCAACTTTTTGGTTTGAGCACTTCTTGCTATGCAAAAATGGACTTTTATATTTATATGCAAAACATAGCTTAGCCCCGCTAAAGTAACGGCTTCATTTGCACCTATCATCAATTCTTGATCGTATTTTTCAGGATGGCTTCTCCTTGTAAACCAAGTGGGTCGAAGCCCGCAACTAGACAGAGCTCTGGATCCAAGTTGGCCGCCTTTGTTGGCGGTGGACGAGAGTTTGCCGAGAGTGAGGTGCCTACGCATCGCGGCGTGATGAAAAGGGGAATCCTTCTCCAAGAACTCAGCGGCATCCGGGAGGGTGTTGACAAGCGGGGGTACCCAGTGAGAGACATTGCGAAGGATCTGACCCCCATGGTGCTTGCCCAGTGGAAGAAGTCAAACGCCCAGTTTGTACCTCCAGTGGTTGTTATTGACCGGTCCGTGACCAGAAGGATAGATAATTTTTGGAAGAAGGTTAGTAAAGTGGTGAGAGACAGAGCAACTAAAGCAGTAAAGGAATTCGTGGAGAAGAATATGGACAGGCTGTTTGACATAACGGCCTGCCCTCACACGATCTTCCTCTGCAAGGACCAGGAATCCCACTGCTCCAACCCCCAGCTGTGCCATGCGAGAGCACACGTGCAGTGTGACTGCCCCCTGGCCAGCAAAGTCCCTACTTTAGACCTGGAGTGGCTGTACTACCAGAGGATCAAAGTTGGGGAGGAGAGTGTAATGATGATGACAGGGGTAGACAAGAATGAGATGCATAGACAAGTGAAAGCAGCAAAGAGAAAGCAGTTGGAAGAGGAGGCTAAGCTAAAGAAGCAGAAGCAGAAAGATGAAAAGGTCAGACGTCTTGAGCTGCAGGAGCAGATGTTCCTGGGCCAGGCTGAAGATCACCAGTATTCTGAGGATGGGACGGAGGAGTCGTTCACCCTGCCACTCAGAGGAAAGAGGCAGGAGCAACAGGAGGCTGCCATACTGGTAGACCGACTGCTCAGGGAGAGGCTGGGGTCCCTGGCACCCCTTGTGATGCAGTACTTGGACAGGCCAGCTGCAAGAAGAAACACAATGCCAGCCCGGAACCTGGCGCTGGCAAGGATCCGGTTCAACGTTCCGCCCACTGCTGCTGCTGCTTTGGCTTCTGGATTCCTCCAGGACCTTATCGCTGACGGCCACCTCTCTTCAGACATGTCGTACCTGGTCTGCGATCCTAACAAGCTGAGGAGGGCCAGGCAGGATGCCATGGCATCGGCCAGGGACCTTGACCAGGGGAAGCACCAGGGTACCAAATTAGTTGGATTGGGTTACGATGGGAGGAAGGACAAGACCAGGGCGATAGTGCCCGACAGCTATGGGAAACTGCACCCAAGGTTGATCAGGGAGGAGCATGTGTCAGTGACAGAGGAGCCATCTGGAAGGTACCTTTGGCACTTTGTACCAGAGGACCCGGTGCCACCTGAAAAGCCTGCGTTCAAGGTGGCTCAGGCTCCATGATCTGCTGGTGACATACGACTCCACCGACTCACTGATCGTACAGCAAGGTGACTCAGCTAGGGCCAACACGGGGTGGAAGGGTGGTACTCACGCCCATTTGGAGAAGATGCTGGGATGCAAGCTCTTCTGGAGTATATGCGTGTTGCACACAAACGAGTTGCCCCTGCGCCACCTTATCACCAGCATCGACGGGCGTACCTCATCTGACACTGGCTTCACGGGTCCAGTGTGCAGTCTGCTGTCCAGCGTAAATGAGATGCAGTACAACGCAGAGTTCAGAGGAGTGCCAGGCGGTGAAGATCTCACGGAGTATATCCTGGAGTATATCCGGAGTATATCCTGGTCAACATGTCCACTGACCAGCAGGTCTCCTACCAGCTGGTCCAGGCTGTGAAGCGGGGCGTTCTCCCGTCCGAGCTGCAGGAGATCAAGTGTGGCAAGGTGTCCCACTCCAGATGGCTCACCACAGCCCAGTCGCTCGTGTACATGTGGACCAGAAAGCATGGACTGACTGGCAATGAACTGAACACCCTGGAAATCCTAGTCAAGTACTGCCTGCAGGTGTACTTCAAACTCTACTACGACATCAAGGTTCACCACAGACTAGAGGACGGCCCCAAGCACATCCTCACGCAGCTCAGAGTGATGAGGTCGCAGCCCAAGAAGGTCCAAACAGCTGTGACCTTCTACACACTCAGAATGTGTCCTCCTCTCGCTGATGGCTAGTCAGAGTGAGGACGACCGCAGGTTCGCCGTGACCCAGATTTTGAAGCTGAGGGCTGGCGAGGAGTATGGGGACACTAGTGTAAGACCTCGCATCACACCCAAGCTGAACTTGTCAGCCACCAGCTTGCAGACACTGAACAGCTGGCATCTTGGCCAGGTGCACGAGCCGGCATTCATCTGTTCACTGTCCGGGGATCAGATTCAGGAGAACCTGGTCAAGCTGTACGAGGTTCCGGAGTTCTCTATCCACACTCAGAGCACCGAAAGAGTCATGAAGCAGGTGACAGAGGCTGCGGCAGCAGTGGTGGGGCAGCAGGCCAGAGACGGGTTCATCCGGGCTCGGGCCCACCACCGGGAGACCATGCCCTGCTTCAGGTCTAAGAAGGACATGATGGACACGTTCTAGGCCAACGTAGAGGCTGTGACACAGTGATGTAGTGCCTGATGAACCAACTGATCAGAAAGAGCTTACCACGCTAGTCATTTGGAACTCATATTGGTGCATGATGCAATAAACAGGACCAACCGGACACTGCGTACTCATTTAAGCATTATTCGATAAGGGTGCAATATAAAAGTGCGATTTTGCATAGTAAGAATTGCTCAAATGCAAAAATGGAATAAGATAAAATCGTCTTAGAATTTCATTTTACATAGGAAATTGGCATGCCAAAGTTGAGAAAAAGAATTTTTGTTATACGGCGTACCCTACTAACTACGCCAATGACAGTAAGCATTCAGCCTCTTTTAGATAGTAATAGATAGTATCAAGGTTTGCATTGTATGTACAACTACTAGATCTTCCACACACTCCTTTGTACATAATTTGTGAAAATTTGAATGCCAAACTTGAGCATGTCTTGATCTCTCACACACATCCATATGCAAACACGCAATGTACATAATAAATGCTCTTATGCGCATGCACGTACGCATGCAGGTGTGCGCACAAGCAAGCATGCGCGTGCACTCACATGAACACACACACACACACACACACACACACACACACACACACAAACTTGGTTGCTCCGGTAGTGGAGTATTTAGCACGCTCAGATCACAACCGAGAAATCCCGGGTGCGACCCCCGGGCGAAAGATTGGGAGAAAGATGGGCGGTCTCCTTAAAACCCGAGCCCCTGTCCACCCAGCAGTGAATGGGTACCGTGTGTTAGCCGGGGGTTTGTGACCCGCCTACCGGGGTGGTGGCTTCCCCCAACACTAAACACTAAGGATGAATGATACACACACACACACAAACCAAAATGTAAATGAAAATATGTATTGTAAATGAAAATTTCAAACCGATGCCTTCTTTCAAATATGTGGAATGGCACAAACACAGTGCAACTTGCTCACAGAAATACTCAATAGAATTTGTAATTTGCATATCCTAAGCATACAAATAAATTTAATTAAAAAAATCATAGGTTTTCATAAATTATAGATTCTAATAATAAAATTAAGAATTTTGAACAAATTTTACACGAATACAAATTTAATAAAATATAATGCATAAAATAACAATAATGATTACAAATCAGAAAACGTGAAAGCTGCTTCAGTTAAATGATAGTAACTGCCTATCTTAAGAGTAAAAATAAGTTTTAATAATATTTCTTAAATAAAAAGTGACTATGATAACACAACTCATATTTCAATTACCTAAAACTATAATCACATTGTCTCATAATGTTACTTTCTCTGATAAAATGGTCTATGGAAATGTTCAAGACTAGACACCATAGAAAAGGAGAATAATAAAAGGTTAGACAAATGGATAAAGCAAAAGCTGCACGAATTGCATCAAGATATGAAGTGTATGATTGACAACAAAGCTGTCCCATGAAATAGGTCCAGAGAGATTGATTGACTGATTCAATGCTAAAAAGGGGAAATGTGCCAGCCATCAGAGATCATATGGCACTATGGCAAAACATAAAAAAGGAGGGGTTGCACTAAGTGATTCATGGAGATGCCACTGAGCGCCTAGCTTTTGATCTTTCTAAAATTTCTGACTGGGGCAAAGCAAACCTTGTTTTGTTCAATGCCTCAAAAAACCCATTTTTTCACCTATCTACTCTACAAAACCTACCAGATAACTATCCTCTCTTCTTTAATGACACTCAACTATCTCCTTCTTCTACAATGAACATTCTTGGACTATCATTTACTAAAAATCTGAACTGGAAATCTCACATCTCATCTCTTGCTAAAACAGCTTCTAAGAAGTTAGTTAGGTGTCCTGTGGCATCTGCGTCCTTTTTTTCTCCCTCCCAGTTGCTTGCTCTCTACAGGGGCCTTATCTGCCCATGTATGAAGCATGTCTCAGATGTTTGGGGGGATCCACTCATACAGCTCTCCTAAACAGGGTCGAGTCAAAAGCTTTTCGTCTCATCAACTCCCCTCCTCTGACTGACTGTCTTCAATCTTTAAATCACCGCCGCAATGTTGCTTCTCTTGCTATCTTCTACCGTTATTTTCATGCTCACTGCATGCCTCTCCCCCTCCTGTGGCCTCGCTGCACAAGACTTTCTACTCATTCTCATCCCTATTATGTCCATCTTCCTAATGCAAGAGTTAATCAGTATCTTTACTCTTTCATCCCTTTCACTGGTAAACTCTGGAACTCTCTTCCTGTTTCTATTTTTCCATCTTCCTACGACTTAAATCTTTTCAAGAGAAGAGTGACAAGGCACCTCCCGAACTAAATTGGCCCACCCTCCTTTCTTTATTCTCTTACTGTCTTCTTTATAGGGACTGGCAATTAAGCGGGCTTTGTGTTACCTCTTTTTGTTGTGCCCTTGGCCAGTCCTTTGTGATGTAAAATAAAAAATAAAAAATATCTGAACAGCCAAAATTCCGGACGCAAGGTTGTGGGAGGGGGATTCGGGAAAGTGGGCTGGGAAATAAGCTGGGATTGTAGGGAAAAGCCTTTGCGCCGAGCATCTCTCAGAGTTAAGTCATTTTTAAATCTGATGGTTGCCACTTCCAATTCAAAATGGTAGACAGGGCAACCCCTGTAGAAGACGTTGTGGGAACTACCACAGTTAGCACAAGTGGGCGACGTTGCAGGACACGTGGAACGAGCATGGCCAGGTTGAGCACAAAGTGGGCAATGGGCAGGGGATCGGCAGGGTGACCAAAACGCCACCAGGTGTGGCACTGGCGGGGAGTGGGGCGATACGGTTTTACTGCCCAGTTCTCTCCGCCAACATAAATGCTAGGAGAGATCTTGCCTCTTGAAGGTGACTTTGGCAAAGTTGCAGGGTACTTTCGGCGGCCCCGGGGTGAGAAGGTGTAGCAGTAAACTGCAACGGCAACATAATCCTTTGCCCAGAGGGCGAGGAGGACACCCGCGCACTCGGACCATTCGGTGTCATCGACTAGGCAAGAACGCGGGAAGACGGAAACTGTTCCAGTGCAGGTGTTAAGAGTTGTGTCGGGCGTGATGCAGAAGGGGTTGCCATCTAGGTAATTAAGGGTGAGCAGTGCAGTAGCCTGGGCTTCGGTGTCAACTATCACTAGGCGGGTCACCGGTCGGGGCGAGTACGGAAGGCAGCCTTCCCAAATTGCTGTTGGAGGCTTACTTGAAATCATAGGGTGTTAGCAGAGTAAGAAACGGTCCCATTTTGCAGGACCAAAAAGAATGCTGAATGAGGGGGGGAGGGAGAGAAGAAGTAGATGTGCGTGGGCGAGAGGAAGAGGTGACCGTGCGGACTGTAGTTCTCCAGGAGGGAGAAGGGTTGTAGGGTGCAAGAGTAGCTATACAGAATGAGGAGGGCAAAGAAGGTTGGGGAGGAGAAGGGTTGAGGAATGATCTGGAGGGGAAGAGCAGGGAGGCAAGGATGGAGAAGGTATGGAAGAGGTAGTGGGGTTGTGGGCAGCAGTGTCGACTGATGCTGAGGATGGATTCTTGATCTGGGTAGGGGACTGAGGAGCACTAAGTGTCTCTGAGGGTCTTGTTTGGGGAATGGGTATTAGTATTCCGGGCCAGAGTCAAAAGAGGAGCAGGGGTCGGTAAGCCAGAGGGATCCGGAGGGTCATTTGATAGAGGGGCTGGCCCTAAAGCCCCTATAGGATTAAAGTCATCATCATTGGCCTGGAGTAAAGAGGGAGAAATAAACGGTTTGCTTCTCACAACCCCCATGAGAGGTAAGGGCAGTGGCACCGAGGGTATACCGTGCCCGTGGCACCCTGAGGCCGTTTAGGACTGGCCAAAAGCCAGCCTCATATCCCTTTAGCACGCCTCTCACACCTTAGGAGGAATGGAGGATAGGAGGTATAAGAGGAGAGATAAAGGGCAGGGGGAAAAAATTAGTCAGACGGGAAAGGCCAGGCAAAATTAGTCAGACCGGGGACAGAGGCCCGAAGCCAAGGGAGCGACCAGGAGGTGGCCCCCGCCGGGTGTCGAGGCCCAGTCCCCGGGCCAAAGAGAGAGATCATGGCTGTGAGGCACTCAATGTCACCTCACATTTGGCAGACTCCACCACTGTTATCCTCAACATTATATTTACATCTTCTTGCCTTCCACAGTAGATACTCCATGACATACAAAGGTGGCAACAACAGTTCAAAGTTATGGATAAATGACAAACACAAATTGCCTCATTAATCATGGCAGCTTATTCAACCTTAATATAGAATAGACCTGAACTTATTTCTGTGCATGTTATGTGTCTGAGTGAGGTGAAATAATATTAGTTGTCGTTTTAGAACTCTCAACATTTACAATGCTTTACTCATATAGACTTAAAGCATTTCAGTTACATGCCAAAGGTTAATTGTCATGTTTGAAATTTTCGCATTGGTTTCAAGAAGCTCTGGATATAATATTTGACATGAAACTTAGGCTCCTTATTAACTACCCTCCTAAAGGCAACCAGAGTGAAGAGTGGAGTAAACACTTCCAAGTCTTTACACAACTGGCATCTGAAGCTGCTTGAATAGTAAAGTAAATATCAGTAAAATGAGCCTTGATATTGTAATATTTGCAAATTACTTATGGTACCTCCATTCTGTATGGTAGTCATTGCAGAGGACAAATGAAATCAGCATGACAAAAGAATTAGCCTCCAGCCCAACTACAAAATATCAATTCTTACGCACATCATAAATTGACGTGTTTAATCCAAACTAAGATTTCTTCATGAGCTAAATATGTTGTAAGGAGTAGTAGTTCGTTATTAGTAGTTTAATATATTTTTTTGGTATCTCCCTGTACTCTATTAGTGTGAGGTAGATAGAAAAGTTTTGACGCTACTGAAAATAGCCTCAAAACACGAGGGTTCAGAGTAGTGGAAAAGGCATTAGAATGAAAGACAGGTTTTGAAGTGTTTGAATGCGTGTAAAAGAAGTCACATTTTGAAAAATTTGAAAGCAAACTACTACTTCCCTCTTTCTTGCGTGCATCACTAGAACAAACGGATATCCCCTCAGGCCCACTGGCAGATACTTCAAGGGGGTGTTGTGATTCCAAAGTGGAGGGTAATGCATCAACATGTCTATCCCACCACCCCTATAAGCCAGCACAGTCAGGGCAGTTTTGTACAGCTGCTTAGGTGTTGCATTTGATACTATTTAAGTATCCGTTTTGATTCACATGGTGATAGAAATGAAGACAAAGGCCTGATGGCATCCCTTAGATCAGTGGTTCTTAACCTTGTCACTTGTCCGCACCTGTTCCAGACTCCTAAGTATTTCTCCCACCCCCTGCTCTTGGCCACAGCTCAGGAGGTTGGTAAAGAACCATTTTAAACTATGCTGGGAGCCCGGAATAGATCATATATATATATATATATATATATATATATTATATATATATATATATATAATATATATATATATATATATATATATATATATATATATATAATTCTCACTTTAACGAACCAATTGGTGTAAGGGGGCGATGTTATATCAGAAAGTTTGTTATATCCAAGGGATTTGAATTTTTCGCATACAGTGGTCCCTCACGTTTGGCGATGTGATGGTTGGCCCTCGCCCGTGGTGGCGCAGGCAGGATTTTTTTAGTCTAGCCAAACCAGCGGCAAAAGTTAATTTCGCCAAACGCGAATACTTTCAATGGGAAAATTATCCATTAGTCTTTGACGAGGCCCGAGTTCACCCTTTTGACCTCCATTTTTGTACTTTAACTGCTTAAAAGCAAAGACATTATACATGAAACGTTAACAGCAATACAAAAGACAATAGATAATAGATAAGATGTTATTTACCATGAATTATTTAGAGTTAGGCCTGGTGAGACGAGTGAGTGTGGTGGTTGTGTAGGCGGTGGTGGTTGTGGCTGTGTGTTTACCTTTCCTCCACTCTCGTTTCTCTGCTTTTTTGCCCTTGTCCTTATCGCCACCTGGCTTCCTCGTGCCACCACCACCACCAGTACTTGTAGATGCCATAGTCTTAGCGCCAAACGCCAAAGGTACCGTCACTTGGAGCAAAAAACAGATGTCGTCAAGATGGCTGCCGGGAAGATAACAAACACCAACATGGTCGCTTGCAGGCGGTGGATTTTGGGCTGACGTCATTCTGTGACATCAGCGCGCGTCTCATCAAAAGTTAATTTGAAGTGCCAAATTAGAATTCTGGTACCATATCCAACCTATCGCAAATACACCGAGTGGTCGACTTACGACCGTGATTGAAACCGACCGACCGGTCGTAAGTTGATCTAGTCGTTATGCTATATATATATATATATATATATATATATATATATATATATATATATATATATATATATATATATATATATATATATAATATAATATATATATATATATATATATATATATATATATATAGTCAGCGCCATTGATATTGGCGCGGAGAATTTTTTGCCTCGCAACGCAGCGTACGCCTACATAAAAAATAAAAAATAAAATATTTATGGGGTACTTACCCTACCTCTAGTACTTGGTCGGGTAGCCCTTCTTCTTCCTGCAGCTTTGGAAATGTTTGGGTACGGATAAGGCCAGGTTTTGGAGGAGGGAGGGGTCCTGGTTTGCCCAGATGTCCTGGAGCTGGGCGACAAGCTTGGGCACTGTGGAGGTGTCGCGACCCCGTAGGCGGCGTTTCATCAAGGCCCATATATTTTCAATGGGGCTTAAATCGGGACTATTGCCTGGCCAGTCCCTGATATAGTCCACACCCACCCACTCAAACCAAGAACTGACCAATTTGGCTGTGTGAGCTGGCGCCCCGTCCTGCTGAAATATCTCACTGTGGCAGGCTATGAAACAGTCCTCCAGGTGGTCGGCGAGAAGCTCCAGGTAGCGTTCTTTGTTTACCGTCAAGTTCTTTGGTAACACCACTAACTCCCCAGTGCCGTGGTAACCAAAAGCCCCCCACCCCATGACACTATCCGGGTGTTTCAAGGTCCCCTCAGTGTACTTGGGGTGGTAAGGATACGAGCCGGCACGTAACCTCACCTTCCCTCCCCTGTTCCCAGTCACTGTGAAGGTCGCCTCGTCAGACCACAACACTTTCTTCCACTTCTCTGGTTCCCAAGCTAGGTATTTCTTGCAGAATAGTAGTCTCTTCTTCCTTTTCAAGGTCGTTAATATGGGCTTTCTTCGTGGTGCGCGATACTGGAAGCAGAAGTCGTCACGGAGGCGCCGTTGAATAGTATGGACTGAGACGTCCTGAAGGAGCCTCGGATTTTTTTCTCATATTTCCTTTGCACTGATGCGAGGTTCAAGGTCCACTTGGCGCTGTAGCACTTTCAGGGTCCTCTTGAGAGGTCAAACGGGCCTTTCCTGTCCTCTTCTGTTGTAGTGGCGGATCTGCTTCTCCCGCGTCCTTGAACTTTTTTGTCCAGCGCTGGACACTTCTCAATGCCAAACTGGTTATGGCGGAGATTTCTTTATTATCTTTTCCCACAAGAATCAGGGACAGGGAACTAATAGCTGCGATCTGTTCTTTGGTCAACTCCTTCCCTCGTCCCATTGTCCCACACGAGGCACAAAAGTAATGCACAGTCAAGGACAAAAAACTCGCGTGACGTAACACAAAATATGACTGATCCTCTCACTGTCAATGCCCAAGGCTGTCTAATGCTTTCAAACTTGGTGAGTAGCTCAAGGTCAACTGTCTTTGTCTACATCTCACGCGCCAATATCATTTAGACGTATTTGAACCAAGGTTTTGGAGGGTGCCTTGTTCCGCGCCATAGGTATTGGCGCAGCATGATTCGCGCCAAAACCAATGGCGCTGACTGTATGTATATATATATATATATATATATATATATATATATATATATATATATATATATATATATATATATATACATATATATATATATATATATACATATATATATATATATACATATATATATATATATATATATATATACATATATTATATATATATATATATATACACACAAACCTCTATTTCCTTTTTTATATATATATACATATATATGTATATATATATATATATATATATAATATATATTTATATATACATATATATATATATATATATATATATATATATATATATATACATATATATATATATATATATATATATATATATATATATATATATATATATATATATATATATATATATATATATCGACGCTCGGACCGCCGGACAACTTGGTCAATTTACGAACAGGACCAGGCATTTCAACGTAAAAAAAAAAAAAAAAAAAAAAAAAAAAAAAAAAAAAAAAAAAAAAAATTGTCCGAGACTGACATATCCCCGGACCTCGGATTTTCTCCGGTAAATCCGATATCCGGGAAATCGAGGTCCGGGAAATCGAGGTTTGTGTGTATATATATATATATATATATATATATATATATATATATATATATATATATACATATACATATATATATACATATACATATATGTATATATATTATATATATATATACGAGCAGTTAGGTTCCACCTGGCATACTCGTAAAGCGAAATCTCGTACACACAAACCTCGATTTCCAGGACCTCCACTTCCCGGATATCGGATTTGCCGGACAAATTCCGAGGTCCGGGGATATGTCAGTCCCAGATTTTTTTTTTTTTTTTAAATGCCTGGTCCTGTTCGTAAATTGACAAAGTTGTCCGGCGGTCCGAGCGTCTCCTGTCACCCCTGGTCAGTGTCCACGCCTCCCGCCAGGTGGCAGCATGCTCAGCAGTCGTATTGTTTACATTTGGGCACACGACACTCATGGTTCACCTGCACCGCCTCCGTTAGTCCCCTGACCCCCACTGCCCCTGGTGCAGGAACATCTCTTGAGACTATTGAACACTTTCTGCTGCCTCCCGCCAGGTGGCAGCATGCTCAGCGGACGCAAAAGTCCGCGGCAGGGTAGTTGATATTGGCGGTTGCCGGACAGTAAATACTAGAGTAGGATAAACGTCCGGGGGTGGGTAATGGCATCGGACTTCTTCTGGGTTTTTTAAATTTATTTTTTATTTATTTTTTATGGATAATTCCTGGACTGTTGCGATTCCCGGACTTTTGCGGTTCCCGGACCAGTGCTCCCCCCTATTAGTCCGGGAAAACGAGGTTTGTGTGTATAACAAAACACATAACTAATGGTAAAATATAGGTTTGGTTCCAGAACCCCATCAATAAAAAAAAAAAAAAAAAAAAATACGTTTTTCAAGCTAAAATAAACTATAGCAAACACAACAAACACACAGCGTCTATATTACCCACACTGTACTACCTATTCTGTAGAAAAAGCATTCTGAAAGAGAAAATAGCACACAAAATAACATAACTGCACATTAATTAAACATAAAACATGCATAACACTCACAAGTGGTAATGTTGTGTGGGGAGACAGGAAGCTGGCACGTAGCCAGCTTAGAGTCCTTGTTTTCTCTCTCCGAGGCTCGAGAGAAAACAGCGGTGACTGCGTTTGCAGGGATGACTGGGTTAGAGTTCTTCCTCCTCCCCTTGATCACTTGGGGGAAGAGGAAAGATCCTCGGTGCTAAAAAGACGTTGTATGTAGGCTACTGTTGGGGACGCTGCATGATACACTAGACTAGAGAGGGTAGGGTAGGTAAGGGACAAGGGAAGGGTGCGCAGACCTCTTCCACTGCCCACAAACTCGTTTCTGCGCATCTGAATCATTGTACATCGACCAGGGATGTGAATATTTGTAGGCCACATTGTCGTACCGAGCCACCAGAATTATCATACACACAAACCTCGATTTCCCGGACCTCCATTTCCCGGATATCAGATTTGCCGGACAAAATCTGAGGTCCGGGGATATGTCAGAGTCCCAGATAATTTTTTTTTTTTTTTTTTTTTTACGTTGAAATGCCTGGTCCTGTTCGTAAATTGACAAAGTTGTCCGGCGGTCCGAGTGTCTCCTGTCACCCCTGGTCAGTGTCCGCGCCTCCAGCCAGGTGGCAGCATGCTCAGCGGTCGTATTGTTTACATTTGGGCACACGACACTCACGGTTCACCTGCTCAGCCTCCGTCAGTCCCCTGACTCCCACTGCCCCTGGTACAGGAACATCTCTGAGACTATTGAACACTTTCTGCTGCCTCCCGCCAGGTGGCAGCATCCTCAGCGGTCGTATTGTTTACATTTGGACACACGACACTCACGGTTCACCTGCACGGCCTCCGTTAGTCCCCTGACCCCCACTGCCCCTGGTGCAGGAACGTCTCTTGAGACTATTGAACACTTTCTGCTGCCTCCCGCCAGGTGGCAGCATGCTCAGCGGTCGTATTGTTTACATTTAGGCGCACGACATGCAAGGTTCACCTGCACGGCCTCCGGTAGTCCCCTGACCCCCACTGACCCTGGTGCAGGAACGTCTCTTGAGACTATTGAACACTTTCTGATGCCTCCCGCCAGGTGGCAGCATGCTCAGCGGACATAAAAGTCCGAGGCGGGGTAGTTGATATTGGCGGTTGCTGGACAGTAAATACTAGAGTAGGATAAACGTCCGTGGGTGGGTAATGGCATCGGACTTTTTTTTTTTTTTTTTTTTTTATGCGGATAATTCCTGGAGTTTTGCAATTCCCGGACTTTTGCGGTTCCCGGACCAGTGCTCCCCCCTATTAGTCCGGGAAAACGAGGTTTGTGTGTATTTTCAGATTGATTATCGTACAACCTTAGGTAAAATCATATACACTACCCTCCCGAGTTTCGCGCTTGCTTTCTTCCTGAGGCATAGCGCGAAACTCGCGGATCGGGAAACTCTGGTATTGAAAACACTGTAAAAATGCTTATTTAGTCCAGTTTTTTTTTTTTTTTTTTTTTTTTTTTGGTGTGTGTGTGTGCCTACAGCGCCGTTAGGCAGTGACCTCCAGGGGTGGGATGGTAGGCCCTGGAGGTTAACTTGAGGGCTGTGTACCTACCGTATTTTACAGCTTATATAAGACTCACTTTTACCCCCAAAAAATATCCTGAAAATGCCCCAAGCCCCTGTCCACCCAGCAGTGAATGGATACTGGGTGTTAGCCTAGGGTTTGTGACCCGCCTCCCGGGGTGGTGGCTTCAGCCAACACTACGTAGAGAAGAGGAGGGAGGAGAGGAGCTTGAGTTGGGACTCACCCAACGGATGCTGTTTTGGTCTGAGTGAGTGAGCTTGACACATATCTTGTCAGCTGATGGTTGTGTGACAGTGTTATACAGCAATAACACTGTCACAATGCCTTCCTCTCTTCTCTCTTGTCTCCTCCAGTACCTCCAGAAACGACAGTACCACACACGTCATGGTTAATCACTTATAAAGGAGAATTTTGTGGTAAATAAGTAAGGAACGGCGGGGGTGTAAGGTAAGGTGCTACTTATTTCGAGGTGTTACCTATCTTATGCGACATCGGCTGCTCCTGTAGAGGAAAACACAAACAAAAGGAAAAAAACAAAGCAAAACTACATACAGCTATACTAAGCCCATTATAATACTATACTAAGCAGGAAGGTAGGAAGATGTGTTCCGTAGGTCTCTTATGGGAGGCGGTAGCAGAGTGGTTAGCGTCAAGATATGTGTCAAGCTCGAGTACGAGCTTGACAGACGGCCTACAAAGTGATACTAAGCAGAAAAGGTCACAAGAAGAAGAAGTCTCCGAGTGGCGTTCTCGGTGACCCGAGTTCGATCCTTGATGAGGGCTGTAAAATCCACTTAAAATCTTTATCGCCTAAGAACACCCACACGCTGCCCATTAACTCTACTTTTGATTGCGAAAGCATCGGAGGACACAGGGGGCGGCATGAGCCTCTAATCACGGGCGGCACTATAGAAATTCTGTCTGCGCCACCACGGGCAAGGGCCAACCATCACAGCCGTCAAATTAACCTCCAGGGCCTACCATCCCACCCCTGTAGGCACACAAGCACACACACACACACACCAAAAAAAAAAAAAAAACGCGAAACTCGGGGATATAATGCGCGAAAGTCGGGATGATAAGAATTTAGGACTCGGCGCGAAACTCGAGGATCGCAAAACTCACATAACGTGAAACTCGGGAGGGTAGTGTAGTCAGTAAATGACTTTATAATTTGAGTAAATAACTTGTAATTTACTTTAGTAAATAACTTGGTAATTTTACTCACCCCAGTTTGAATGTCGTAGCATTGGATTTTCGATTTCGTATATTGAAAATAGACCCTAATTTACACATCTCGTATCATCGGATTCTCGTATATCGAATGCTCGTATAACGGGACCTCCCTGTATATATATATATATATATATATATATATATAAATATATATATATATATATATATATATATATATATATATATATATATATATATATATATATATATATATATATATATATATATATATATATATATATATATATACATATATATATATATATATATATATATATATATATATATATATATATATATATATATATATATATATATAATAAATAAATAAATAAATAAATAAATAAATAAATATATAATATATATATATATATATATAATATATATATATATATATATATATATATACAGTACCCTCCCGAGTTTCGCGCTTGCTTTCTTCCGAGGGCATAACGCTAAACTCGAGGATCGCGAAACTCCGGTATTGAAAACACTGTAAAAATGCTTATTTAGTCCTGTGCTAGGCGTACCATATTTTACGGCATATAAGACTCACGTTTTCCCCCTAAAAATACCCTGAAAAATACTAATGGTCTTCCAAGACGACTGTTGTAGTACTTCCTCAGTACTTACCTGTTACAAGTATTTCAAATACCATAAGACATTCAAATCAACTACGTAATCTGTCCTCACGCTGGTATGTTTACATTCCCCCTTTTGGCGGCAGATTGCCGTGATTGCCGCCAACAGCGCCATCTATCGTCTGCTAGTGTTGACGTATCATTTACCACTAGGTTGTCACATGTATCTTAAGCTCTTTTCAGTCCTGGAAATGATCATCCATGGCGAATTCATCAAAACAATTTACTAATACTGTCGCATACAAGCTAAAAGTTATATGATACGCAAAGAAAATGGAAACAAGACCAACAGAAAGACACTTTTGGATCACCGCTGGGAGAGGCGGTGGCCGAGTGGTCTGCCCCGAGCACATGTTGTTGTTTTAGGGCTGCGAGGATCCCTTGGGGAACACTATGAGCCCTGGTGTTGTCCTATGATGCTATCACAGGCGTGGTAGTTGACCTGTCTTCTTCAGGAAGGCACAGGTGAGGAGGATAACGGCGTGTTGCCGGGAGGGGCGAACGCCAGCCGCCGCCAGCAGGGTGGGCAGGTCAAAGGTGGTGACGTTCAGGGCGAGGAGTTGAGACTGTAGCACTACACGGTGTGAGTGAAAGCGCGGACACTGCAGCAGAAAGTGTTCAATAGTCTCCGGGAACATTCATGCACCAAGGGCAGTAGGGGTCAGGGGACAAACGGAGGCGATACAGGTGAGCCGTGAGCGTCGTGTGCCCTGAGCACATGGCTAGCAGACAGTGGCCGTGCAGTGATGTAAACAAAACTCCCCTGTAAACACGGCGGTACACTCACGCTTACTAATCTCTTTTTTGAGGGCTGGGAAAGTGATTGATGGGGTTCATCTGTCAGGCTATGTCCTCCAGATGTTGAACTCTGGATCTATTCCTCGTTACATTGAAAAATGTAAGGAAATAGGGAATATAGATCCATATAACATACCGCGGCACAAATGGAAGGACATCACGACTCTGCTTGGTGGCGATCTTCCAGGCTTATTACGCCAGTGATACCACTATCTTGTGAGCTTGAAAAGTATATTTAATAACTCTACCCATGTCTACAATTCTTAAAGACTAGTCAATTCGCACTGCAGTTTAATACACAGCTTAAACACTGCAAACGTAGTAATAATAATGAGCTGTAGCTACTACTGTGTACGTGAGAGGAACGGTGACTGGTGTGCGGTAGCAGAGGCCGTCGGAGAGAGCCTCGCCCAGTCGCTTACACAATCAGTAAGTTCAGAGGGTGGTGCGCTTGCTTATAGCCCGATTGATTATATTTATTTAGTTAACGCTAATTTATGCATGGTGCTAATTCATTTATCAGAAAACTAAATATATCAATGGAAAGCTAATCCAATTTAGCTTCTACTAATGCAGCCCATTAACTCTTATTATAAAAATCCTAACTGCACCACCACGGGCGAGGACCAACCATCCTACCCCTGGAGATCACTGCCAAGCGGCGCTATAGGAAAGAAAAAGAAAAAAAAGAAAAAAAACGTGTACGAAGCAGCGCGAGACTCGGGGAGATAATGCGCGAAAGTCGGGATGGTAAGAATTTAGGACTCAGCGCGAAACTCGAGGATTGCGAAACTCGCATAGCGTGAAACTCGGGAGGGTACTGTATATATATATATATATATATATATATAGTCAAACCTCGATATAACGGACTAAATGGGGGGTGGAGTGGTCCATTAAAGCTGATTTGGAGTGGTCCGTTAAAGCCGATTTGCCGTTATAGGGAGGGTATTTTCCCATGGGTGGAAAAATATATGAAAAAAACGGAAAAATTGTGAAATAAATGAGAAATAATCACAAACACAACCAGACTGTGTAGCTATGTTGGGAGGTAAACAGTGACTGGCACTACATGCTGAATTTAGTCCGGTCCTACACGTGAAATAAATGAGAAATAGTCACAAACACAACCAGACCGTGTAGCTAGTCAAGCTCAAGCTCTAGTGAAAGGTAAACAAATAACTACGAGCCAGATTCAGCCGTGGCTTCCAAAGGTATTGCTTATTATCATGACTAATGCTCATTATTATATATATTATATGGTTGTGAAGTGCAGTTCTATACACGTGTCACTATTTAGGTCAGTGTAGCACTGCGTGTCACCTTAGATATGGGTGATTTAGGGTGTTGAGGTGACAGGGAGAAGTAGCAGCGGCCACGCCATAACACTAATAGTCACTATTTTAAACAATACACACCTTCTACCACTAAATCACTAGCAACACAGGCTCCTTCCTTATAATATTATATCTTAATATGTGATACGTCAAAACTCCTTAAAACCCAAGCATTCCAAAATAAAATGGGAAAATAATACAATGTTGAGTTGACAATTCGAGCGGCGATAAGCGGTCTAATATGGGAGGAGAAAAAAAGAAAAAAAGAAAGAAAGAAAGAAATAACGCAAATAGAGTCCGTTACATCCGAAGTCCGTTACATCGAGGTCCGTTATATCAAGGTTTGACTGTACTTGCATCCTTTATGGGTGCAGCAAGAGAGCTGTGCCTTTCCAGAGAGCTTAGCACCCATTTGCGACCTATACGGCCACGATATATGTGTGGAGACGTGTGGAGCACCGGGCGAGAGGCGGACAGTCTACTTCACACCGCCCGCCTCTCCCCCGGCGCTCCACATGTCTCCACACATATATCGTGGTCGTATAGGTCGGAAATGGGTGCTAAGCTCTCTGGAAAGGCACAGCTTTCTTGCTGCACCCATAAAGGATGCAAGTACAGTAAACCCTTCATGCTCGCGGGTTTCAGGCTCGCGGATTTGATTACTCGCGGGTTTTCCACTTTTTTTTTTTTTTTTTTTTTTTTTTCAATTGCTTGCTCTCCACAGGGGCCTTATCCGCCCATGTATGGAGTATGTCTCACATGTTGGGGGAGGATCCACTCATACAGCTCTCCTAAACAGGGTTGAGTCAAAAGCTTTTTGTCTCATCAACTCCTCTCCTCTGACTGACTGTCTTCAATCTTTAAATCACCGCCGCAATGTTGCTTCTCTTGCTCTCTTCTACCGTTATTTTCATGCTCACTGCTCTTCTGAACTTGCTAACTGCATGCCTCCCCCCCTCCCGCAGCCTCGCTGCACAAGACTTTCTACTCATTCTCATCCCTATTCTGTCCATCTTCCTAATGCAAGAGTTAATCAGTATCTTTACTCTTTCATCCCTTTTACTGGTAAGCTCTGGAACTCTCTTTCTGTTTCTATTTTTCCCACTTTCCTATGACTTAAATCTTTTCAAAAGAAGAGTAACAAGACACCTCCCGAACTAAATTGGTTCACCCCTCAGTTTTTATTTTATTCTCTTACTGTCTTCTTTATAGGGACTGCCAACTAAGCGGGCTTTGTGTTACCCATTTTTGTTGTGCCCTTGGCCAGTTCCTTGTGATGTTTAAAAAAAAAAATTAAAAAAAAAAAAATATGGGGTAAATGAATGACTGTCATGCTCGCGGATTTACGACACTCGCGGTTGTCTCTGTTCCCTAACCCCCGCGAGCATGAAGGGTTTATTGTATATGCCATATCGCAAAAAAAAAAATATCAGAAACACCCAAAATTATTCAAGCACTATATTTATTTCTGAGTTTACGTGTATTTGTATTAGCGTGGGGCTGGGAGGCCGCCTGACGTGACGTCACTGAGCTATGATCCGTTGTCTGCTAGTGTGAAGGAGTGTTTGGGAAACTCGGGGAATTTCAAGAATTTGATTGCGGATCATTTAAAAACGGGTGACATATATATATATATATATATAAATATATATATATATATATATATATATATATATATATATATATATATATATATATATATATATATATATATATATATATATACAGGGAGGTCCCGAAGATACGAGCAGTTAGGTTCCACCTGGCATACTCGTGAAGCGAAATCTCGTATAACGAAACACATAACTAATGGTAAAATATAGGTTTGGTTCCAGGACCCCATCAATTAAAAAAAAAAGAAAAAAAAAAGACA
>JACEEZ010007358.1:90000-122500 GCA_016584305.1 Chionoecetes opilio | reverse complement strand
TTGAGGACACGGGGCACGAAGTCCGTCCTATCCCCTGATCTCGTCGGAGCCTTGACAGAACTGGGGTCAGTAGCCGCCAAGCCTTCGAATTGGTGGCGGCTACGGCAAGTATCTTGGGCCACGATCCACAAGAGCTTGTGCTGAATCCCGAGTCCATTCGACAGGCAAGAGCGAAGTACAGGTCCACTTTGGCGAAGGACATCAAAGAGACTTTCAGTCCTCTTACCCCTCTTACCGTTCATTGGGACGGGAAGATCCTTCCTCAGGACGATGGCACTCGCGCCGAAAGACTCGCCATCCTCGTCACAGGAGAAGGAGTGGAGAAGCTCCTAGGAGTCCCGAAACTGCACTCCGGAACTGGTGATGACGCCGCTACAGCTGTGTTCGAGGCTCTAGAAGACTGGGGGGTCCAGGAACGAGTCGTGGCGATGTGCTTCGACACAACCAGTGCCAACACTGGAGCCATCAATGGTGCATGCACCATCTTGCAACAGAAGATCGGCCGACCCCTCGTTTCACTTGCTTGCCGTCATCACGTCCACGAACTTGTCCTTGAGAAGGCCTTTTCTACGTGTTTGGGGTCATCTTCTGGTCCTGAGATCACCATCTTCTCTCGCTTCAAGGACTACTGGTCTTACATCAACCAGTCGGCAATAAACCCTCCCACCAACGAAGATCTGCCGGAGACTCTGGTCTCCAAGAGGGACGATCTCATTCAAGGTTTGAAACGTCTGCTTCAGACAAAGCAGCCCCGTGACGACTATAAGGAACTCGCTGAGCTGAGCATCCTTTTCCTCGGCGGCGCTCTTCCGAAGACCTCGATCCGTAGCCCCGGAGCGCTTCATCGAGCGCGTTGGATGGCGTGTATCATTTACGCTCTGAAGATGATCTTGTTTCGGGAGCAGCTGACTGGAGTCGTCACACCTCAAGAAATGTCAGCCCTCCAGCAGTTCTCATCGTTCGCAACCGAGATTTACGTCCTGCGATGGTTCGAATCGACGGTTCCATCCTACGCTCCCGCCAACGATCTTGGATTCGCTAAGAACATCCTTCAGTACCACGACGAAAGTATTCGGAAGGCCTGCTTCACCACTCTGAACCGCCATTTCTGGTACTTGAGCGAAGATCTCATTGACCTGTCACTGTTCGACTCATGTCTCCCTGTCTCCGACAAACAAGCAATTGTACACAATGTACAGGCCATTCTCTACGATGAAGGAGCCGAGGAACCCGCCAAGCGAATAAACCTCCCATCATCACAAGTTCCTGCGGCAACACTGCCCTCCTTTGCCACGAAAAATTCCCTCCGCCTCTTCGAAGCTCTTGATATCAAGACCGACTTCCTGTCCGCCAACCCTCGGAAGTGGCAGGAAGAGGAATCGTACGTCGAGGCCTGCCGCCGAATCGAGGGACTTCGCGTCGTCAACGACACAGCCGAGCGAGGAGTGGCGCTCATCCAGTCCTTCAACCTCCGGCTGACCAAAGACGAGGAACAGCGCCAGTTCCTCCTCTAAGTTGTGGAGCCCCATCGCCATCGCCATCCATGTGGAGCCCGGGACCTCGAAGGCTTCCCTTCCCCGGCCAAGCCGGCCACAATGAGTGGGGTGGCTCCCCATGATACCCCCCCCACCGAGGGGCTAATACTCACCAAGAGGGGGACCAGCAGCCCTGCTGGGGAAGGGATGTCCGGCTTGTCCGCTTTCAAGAGATGACGACATCCCCTCCTTAATAGGCCAGTGCATAAGGGTAAATAACAAAGTTGTAATCCGCCACCCCTAAATATCAACCGATTGAGGTCAAACTTTGCATACGATGGTTTCTTGCATAGATGCACCATTACACCAAAGTAGGAAGAAAAATTCAAACTTTTGATTTTTATTGGCACCCTAATATATATTATATTATATATATATATATATATATATATATATATATATATATATATATATATATATATATATATATATATATATATATATTATATATATATATATATATATATATATATATTATATATATATATATATTAATATATAAGCGAAAGTGTGTCTGTCTGTCTGTGTGTGTGTGTGTGTGTGTGTGTGTGTGTGTGTGTGTGTGTGTGTGTGTGTGTGTGGTGTGTGTGTGTGTGTGTGTGTGTGTGTGTGTGGTATAGGTTCCCCCCCCGTGGCCCAATCCAATCATATGGCACATTTTTGGAACCAGGTCGACCAGGGGAATGTTTTAAGCCCACTTATGAGATGATCTGATCACTTCTTCTTTTTTCTTTTTTTTAGCAGCCTATTAGCGAGAATTGTGAAAAAAAAGTGGGTTGCGAGAATTGACGAAACCTTGATGTAGGGTGATGGGTAATGGGTGAGTGAATGGGTGGGGTGATGGGTAATGGGTGTGGGGTGATGGGCGAGTGAATGGGTGGGGGGTGATGGGTGATGGGTGAGGGAATAGGTGGGGGGTGATTGGTAATGGGTGAGTGAATGGGTGTGTGGTGATGGGTAATGGGTGAGTGAATGGGTGGGGGGTGATGGGTAATGGGTGAGTGAATGGGTGGGGGGTGATGGGTAATGGGTGAGTGAATGGGTGGGGGGAATACATACATTTCTACATCCATGATTTCAGGAAAGTTAGAAGGGGCTATCTGTTGAGTCCGTGTTTGGTGGGCCTTCGGCCCACCAAACACAGGTGGTGGGCCAAAGGCCCACCAATAGCCCTCCGCAGGAGCTAGCCAAAAAGTCTGCCCGGAGGGCGGCTTTGCGGCTAGTATATATATATTGGGGTGGTCCAAGAAGAGGGGGTAAAATTTCAAAGTGCACTGGTCCTTTCTCCACACCGCTGTTTTTTTTTTGTGTTGCATTCCTCTCCTTGTGTGCAAAATTTCATCGCGATAAAATGATATTTAGAGGTCGTCCCATCATCTCGCTTTCTATCATAGGATTTAACCCGGAAAATATCACATACCCGAATTGGAGCACTTCCCGACATCACAGACCCAAATGGTGTTGATTTCTGAATTCTCCGGGGTTGCTAAACCCATAGACCACATTTCATCAACTAAAAACTGATATACAGCTGTCTGAATGCTGAATTTCATTATTTGGTTTTCACAGTAAATTTTAGGGGTAGGCCATACCCTGGTTAGGGTACTTCTAGTAGAGATAAAGCAAAATGGTTCGCATTTTTGAACTCAGAAGGGTCGATTTACACATATAAGTGGTTTCATCGACACTGATTTATTGACAATTCACAAAATATTGCCCAAAAAATCGTTTTTCTATAGGAAAATAGAGAAATTGAAATTTTCTGTCATATTTTGCAGGTTTTAGTAAATAAATGAAATATGAAAACATTTCTGTTTGTAAATCGACCCTTCTGAGTTCAAAAATGCAAACCATTTTGTTCTATCTCTATTAGAAGTACCCTAACCAGGGTATGGCCTACCCCTAATTTACGGTATGAAAACCAAATAATGAAAATCAGCATTCAGACAGCTGTATATCAGTTTTTAGTTGATAAAATGTGTCTATGGGGTTACAAACCCCGGAGAATTCAGAAATCAACACCATTTGGGTCTGTGATGTCGGGAAGTGCTCCAAATCGGGTATATGATATTTTCCGGCTTAAATCCTATGATAGCAAGCGAGATGATGGGTCGACCTCTAAATTAAGTTTTATCGCCATGAAATTTCATAGGCTTGTCACCTATGGGTAATGGACAAAAAATAACCTTGTGGAGGAATAAAAGTAGAAAAATATTTTTGGTGGGCCACCCTAAATATATATATATATATATATATATATATATATATATATATATATATATATATATATATATATATATATATATATATATGTATATATATATATATATATATATATATATATATATATATATATATAATATATATATATATATATATATATATATATATATATATATATATATATATATATATATATATATATATATATATATATATATATATATATATATATATATATATATATATATATATATATATATATATATATATATATATATATATATATATATATATATATATATATATATATATATATATATATATATATATATATATAATATATATATATATATATATATATATATTCAAATATGTTTGCAAAGGTGCGTCCAAGACTAATAAACTTTTGTTTGGTCGAATTCATGTTGAACTAGCCGCAAAGCCGCCCTCCGAGCAGACTTTTTGGCTAGCTCCTGCGGAGGGCTATTGGTGGGCCATTGGCCCACCACCAATTTTATAGTGACACCTATAGGATTTTTATAGTGACACCTGTGGTCTCAGGTGAAGATTCCATTTTCTGTGATGTTCAGATTTTCAGTTAAGGCGCATGCAGCCCCTAGAGTCCACCGTCACACTCGCAATCTGCAGACAGGTTGCTTCGGCCACTCGACAATGGCTTTGATAGTTGCTCCTTGATGAGACTTGAACTCGGGACCTTCTGCGCCCCTACCAGGCTCTTGAAAGAGTTGCCCCCGGCAGGATTCGACCTCGGGACATTGAGTTCAGCACTCCAAGATGCTAACCACTTGGCCACCGCCTCCCCCTATTCCCTCACCCATCACCCATTCACTCACCCATCACCCCACACCCATTACCCATCACCCCACCCATTCACTCACCCATTACCCATCACCCTACATCAAGGTTTCCTCAATTCTCGCAACCCACTTTTTTTTTCACGATTATCGCTAATAGGCTACTAAAAAAAAAAAAAAAAAAAAAAAAAAAAAAAAAAAAGTGATCAGATCATCCCCAAAATGGCCTTAAAATGTTCCCCTGGTCGACCTGGTTCCAAAACTGTGCCATATGATGGGATTGTGCCACTGGGGGCGGAAGCTATCGTGGACACACACACACACAGACAGACACACTTTCGCTTATATTATTATAGATTGAGTATTCCAAGGTAGATATAATAATGTGGTCTATCATAGCATCTCACACCCCCAGTTAAGAACCATTGTCTTAGATCCATACATAATAAGAATGCAAGTAAGTGTACACTATTACTTCAATGTCGCCTCCGTGGTGTAGTGGCTAGCGTGCCTGGCTATTAATCTGCGGGCCCTGGTTCGAATCCGGGCCAGAGCAAGTCGGCGACCAGCCAAACCAGCTGTTCTTCTTCCCTTTCGGGGTTGATAAATGGGTACCTGGGGAAACATGGGAAAGGTAACTATGGTCACCCGGATGTCACACTAGCCCTGTGTCCCGGAGTAGCGGGTTGTCACTCACCACAGGCTCAAAGATAATGACACGGAGATGAGCACCATAGCATGTCCCCATCTTGACTTTACTTTATTACTATAATATATTTAATTCAAGAATTTTTTGTTGCCAATTAACCCGGGAGCTGCGGGGAGACTCTTAAGAGTTCCCCCGACGGACTGCGGGAACTCTTAAGAGCAGAGCTTTTGAACGCGTACCAAAACCGCGCGTTTATAGGCAGGCGGCTAAAAATTGGTGTGGGTATAGTACTACATGTCAATTCTCGACACCACCACCGACTACATGTTTCTGTGGTACTTCACATGTGTCTAAAATGCAATGTCTGCTTGCATGAAAATGCAATTCTGAAGTCCATTTATACGTACGACATACGCATGTCTCACTTTCTCTCTCTCTCCATTCCTGACTCATGTTATTGCAGACCTCTTGGTGGCAACGAACACCAGACACCTCCTAGACATAAGGTTCAAAATCCCAAGACATCCATATGCCTGGGGTGCCTCCACAATTATCACACAGCTGTATATGTTTACTGCCTTCACTCTCTCCACGACTCACTCCTTGCCTCCCTCTAACGCGGTAACCCACCCCCTCCTCCCTCTCGTTCTATCCCCTGGGCGCGTGAAAATTCGGCAGGGAAATCTCGCCGCTCGATGACAATCTAGCCGCGCGGTGCCATTCGCTCCACATTTTTCAACTAAGGACCGTTCCCCCCCCCCCCCCGACATTTTTTTGGGGGTCAAATATATATGGGCCGATGCACACAAACATTCCCTACACGCTGATGTACTTTTTATCGAAATTGGCAATGGGTCCCAAAATCATCATACATGCGCACAGTATGACCCTGTAGAAAACCCCTGTGCGCACGTCCTAGGTTAACAAGCAAAATGTTTTCTTAATCCAATGCTTTTATACCTATTTCATGTGATTGCCATTGATTAACCTAAAATGTTCTTTTAAGCCTAAATCATGTGACTCATTAAAGCTATCTGACTATTGTGAAAATTTGGCAACAGAGAATCCTTGAGTACATGAGCATTCAGTCCAGGTTGTTACTGGCAGCTTCAGGGGGACTCTCAGAGGAAGGAGTCTTTACAGAACCCTCGCAGGCCTCTTCAGGAGAAGAACAAGGTGCCTCACTGCTGGACACATAGTCTGGAGTGGTGGGTGGTTCTAGGGTGGCAGGGTGACTTGGTGAGGCCTCTGGGAGCATCCTCTCACTTCTTTCCATATTACAATCCACAAGGGTAGAGTGGAAGCTAACCTCCTCTTCAGGAGAGTTACCTCCTGATAACAGTTTGTGAGGAGTGTCTGGAGCATCCGCTAATGAAGTCTGTAGAATGTGGGAACTCCTCCTAACCCTGGTAGGGGTAGAAAGTGGGCCAGGTTCAACTAGAAGAGGCTTTAGTTGGGCAAGGACCTTGGCCTGGGACTTCATGTAAGCTCGGGTCTCCCACATCATCCTCATGAGGCACTCGTCATCATGCTCGTCCAAGGCAACGTCTTGAGATAGCTGGGGATTGAAACGAAAGAACGGCACGTGTAAGGAGGAGCACCAGGCTCGGGCCCGATCGGTGACGCGACCCTCTGAGCTGCACGCCTGTTCCACCAACACGTTGAACAAGTTGTACATAGCCTGCAAGCCTCGCCGCACATCCAGCAGACTAGGGATTGTCAAGTCCACTGTTTCAACCTGTGTGTGAAAAGTAATAGGTGGACCTTGATACTATACAACATTTTTGTGTCAAATACACCTTCAGTCACATGATGACAGTTCACAAATTGTACTTTGTAAACAATTTTGTCATCTACTCTGCTTATAAAGTATCTTTTAAGAATATGATCACATACCTTATTTGGTCTATGTACAATTCTATTTCCCTATTTGCACCTAACTTCCCTATTTGTCTCTATTTACAGTAACGTAATCACATCAATCTACAACCCAACCTCATTTTACTACCAAAAAAAGCATTACTTGCAGTTGAGCAAAGGAACTAGCTTGAAACAAACCTTAAAGGTGGTGGAATGAGGGAATGAATGGATGCCACAATTAAGCATAAAAGGCAACTATGTGAAGCACAAGAATGGTGGGTGACAAACCTACTTTACTACTACAGAAATATGTATACATGTGACATACATAATCAAGAAAGTAACTTAAAGCACAGGACATACCAACATGACAGGAGGTTTTCCACAGCCCAGGGAAACCACCACTGTGGGAGTGAAGACCTCAGCCTCCCTCCCCTTGGCCCTGACCGCCATGTTCCACTCCTCTATCTCCGTCAGGGTGTCCAGCATGGGGTTGTTGCCCACCAGCCCACCGTCAAGGAACTTTTCACTGGCACTGCAACATGACATCAGTTTGCTGGCATTGGAAATAACTTCATCTTGCTGTCGTGGTTTTTAAATAAAAGTAAGTTTTCTGTGATTTATTCTCAGTAATTTTTTTCTTTTAGAAAGTTCATTCAACACTTAACTGATATACGTATAATATGGCTGACCTATTTATGGCTAGGTTTTACATGTTATAGGTTATTGATGCCATTCAAATGAGTGATGTAGATATGATACACAAGACATCTCAGACACCTTAGGATGCAATGATTTATGCTTTTAGATATTATTTCCCTTAATGTGTTCAATACACGTAATGCAAAGTTATAAATTGAGAAATTAAAGTAAGATGCTTTTTAGAGTACAC
The DNA here is from genome assembly GCA_016584305.1 of Chionoecetes opilio. NCBI lineage: Eukaryota > Metazoa > Arthropoda > Malacostraca > Decapoda > Majidae > Chionoecetes > Chionoecetes opilio. The sequence continues at coordinate 114,526 of JACEEZ010007358.1, read as the reverse complement.
TCCGAAGTTTATTTTTGTCATCTCCAAGTAGATTCAAGCACAAACGTATTTTGATTTCTTTTCCACAACAGCAGCGGGACATGAGAGTGTCACAGCCTGTCATGGAGGATCACAACAGGCCGACTGTCTCCAGCTGTGAACAACAATCAAATGCAAGTTGCTTTCTGTACCAGGTATGCATCTTTATTGTTAATACTTACAGAAAATATGTTAATATCACCTCCGCACTGCATTGGGTGGATTAGGTGCAGGAAGTCTTTCTTTTTATAATATTTATAAAATATATATTCATGCCAGGCCAAAAAAAATTCATGCAGCATTTTTGGGGGGGGGGGGGGAGAAATCCCAGAGGTTATGCTTATGGAAATTTCTGCAAACATGTTCAGGTACTGAAAAAGATCGATAATTACCAAGTGTCAGCAGAAGACTGACGCATTTCCTTACTGGTTTCCTCTTTCCTAACTGTCCTGCCACAGTTAAGAAATTTACATTAAATTCCAGATGGTCATGATCTGTTAAGTGTCCCTGATGAAATAACTCCTTTAGATACAATCTTTGGACCTGCTGTTTGTGTGGATTGTGTAGCAACAGCTCATAGGAGGGAAAGCAGACGGGGGTCCCTAGAAGTCTGAAGACACAATGTGAGAAATCATACTGAGGAGGAAGTGTGATCATGTGGAGTGCACAAAAGATACAAATCACTACTGGTATAATAACAAATACCAGCCTTTCCTCTGCTACGTGTAGGAACATAAAGGTATATCACACAGACTGCTTCATACATGTCAGCCCCACAAAACAGTTATGTGCTCATATTTACAATAAGACGTTTGTGGAGTAAAGTAGAGTGAAGAGGATGGCTCACCTAAAATAAGTAGGAGCTGCACCTGAACACCGAGCTGCCAACCATATCTTTTGTTTGTCTGGTGGTTGAGTGTGCATGAAGACACTGTCCTCTTGCATACCTGGAGGATAATCAAGATGTATTAATTTCCAATTACCTGAACCTTAACCCCTTGAGACCCAGAACGTAATTTCCATTGTAATTTGGGTACCATTAGACGATTTTTAGTTAATATAAGCAATATTTTATCGATATGACCTGTTTAGTATCCTTGTTGACTAACTAATTTGGTATATTAAGTTACTTTTCATCATTTTATTGCTAACAAGACAATTTCTCATAGCAAAGGAAAGATCTGGGCTTAAAGGGGTGAAAGGCTACAACTCAATGATTACCATATAAGCCCACGAGCCAGAACTGAACTGTAGCGGCCATGGTTGATGAATTAGAAAAGAGGAGAATAAGAGTTTAAAACCATCAATTGTACATCTTTTGAATTGACCCCAGGATCATAGAATTACATAGAGCATGTATAACTGCTTTGGTAATGGACCCTACCCATAACTACGTCACGGTTTGTTTACATTGGTGCATTGTGGGGATAAGTCGGGGTCGCCGCGGGTGGACCTACGGTGGGAAAACTACGACGATGGAAGAATTTAGTTATTTTGCGTGAAATTGATATTCCAGGTGCTATATTACCGTGTTCTGTTCTTGCTGACAACACATAGAGAAGACCTGAGGTAATGGCTGATGTGCAGAGGCTTCTAAACTAGGAAAACAGAGTCATAACAGAGCCTCGTCAAGAGGTAATCAAGTGGTAAGTAGTACGTATTGTGTCCCTACCACTTGCTTATGTTGCCCTCACACCATAGCGATCACCAGTTGCGTATGGTTGCGAATAAAAAATAGTGGTCATAAGTTCCGAACGCAACTCACACGCAACTAATAGGTTTTATAGGTTTGAAGTACGCAACAAGCACGCAGGTGATCGCAGACACACGCAGAGTAAGTTCGGAAATTTTGAACATGTTCAATAATTCTCTGCGAATGCCTGCGATCAATTTATACGCAACACGATCGCAACAGGTACGCAACTCATAAGTTATGAACGCAGGTGATCGCAGGTCCAAATTTGAGGTATCTGGCCAGGATTTGGTACCGTACATGTTGCGAATGTGTTGCGTACCTGTTGCGATCGTGTTGCGTGCCTGTTGCGATCCTGTTGCGTGTGTAGCGCACCCCCAACCTATTGTGCTTATTCCCAGCGTATCCCCAACCTATGCCCTGTGTATCCAACCTATTAGTTGCGTGTGAGATGCGTGTTAGTTGCGTACTACATGCGTGTTGAGAAATGATATAAATAGTGGGAAACTCTTCGATGACCAAATCAGTACTGAAGAAAATACTGAATCGGCTCCGCTTTTATAGGTTTTTATGACGTGACTGATATTCGCAAATACCACCCAATTAGCACGCAGGTCAAACGCGACTTGTAAGTTTTGAACGCAACTCAAACGTAACTCGTAAGTTCAGCACGCAACTCACACGCAACTTGCACGCAACTCGTACGCCGATGATCGCAGATATTGGGAGATCATAAGTTCAGTTCACAACCCACACGCAACTCATAGGTTGAATAGGTTACAAATTGACATAATTGTTGATTTCGGTTGCGTTTGGTGCGTATACAAATATATTTTTACCCGCAACTCATAGGTTTCAGCATACGCTATGGTGTGAGGGCACCATTACCTCTAAATACCTCTACTCTGCTGTGACTGTTTTCTTGGTTTAGAAGCCTCTGCACATCAGCCATCACCTCAGGTCTTCTGTAGTGTTGTCAGCGAGAACACAGCACGGAAATATAGCACCTGGAATATCAATTTCGCCCAAAACTCGAAATTTTTTCATCGTCTGAGTCTTCTCTTTGTCGGTTGTCTATATTCATGGTTATGATAGTATTAAAATACCTTATTAATTGAGTTCCTTTTGTTGTCTTTCCTCATAATAAGTAGTAGTATACATCATGGTTTAAGTGTTACTTGACGATCTAATGCAATACGAGAAAATTGAAATTAACATGAGTTTCACAGTTTACTAACCCTTAGTCATACAAGTTTGAATAGGTATAGACCTATATAGGATAAATTTCTAGTGTTTGCCCATACTCTCCCACTTCCTCCAAACAAGTTTTGGGACCTGTGGGAATGCGGGGTTTTCGGGTGGGGAACAAATTATATGCCGGAAACACGTAATTAAAGAGTTGTGTAGGGGGTAAATTCCCTAGATCTAGGGTATTTCCCTTATATCTAGAGAAATTTGCCTAACCAAGATTAACATAACCTAGCCAAATTTTACCTAACCAAGCACGGGGCTTGACCCACCGATAACCTAACCTAACCTAACCTAACCTAACCTAACCTAACCTAACCTAACCTAACCTAACCTAACCTAACCTAACCTAACCTAACCTAACCTAACCTAACCTAACCTAACCTAGCCTAGCCTAACCAAATCTAACCTAACCTACCCAAATATAACCTACCCTAACCTAACCAAATATAACCTAACCTAAACAAATCTAACCTAACCTCCTAGCCGGGTGTCGGGTGGTTCTTGACACTTCAGTCATCCTTCTGTGAAGATCGTCAGGTTCACACATCTCTAGACTCAGAAGAAATCCAATGAATTTTCCCTAGATCCAGGGAAATTTTTCAACACCCCCTAACTCAAAAACTATGTGGTTGCGACGCATATTTTGTACCCCAGCCAAATATCCCACATTCCCCCAGGTCCCCAAGCTTGTTTTGTGGGAGAGGGGGAGTATGGGCAAACACTAGAATAATACCCTACATAGGTATGCATGTATATATTTATATATATACTACTATTTAGGTTCTGATATGTTAAAATTTGCAGGGAATGGTGTTGAAGTAGATGCATGAAGGCAGTACAGGGAGGTCCCGTTATACGAGCATTCGATATATGAGAATCCGATGATACAAAATGTGTAAATTAGGGTCTATTTTCAATATACGATAGAAAATCCAATGCTACGACATTCAAACTAGGGTGAGTAAAATTACCAAGTTATTTACTAAAGAAAATTACAAGTTATTTACTAAAATTATAGTCATTTACTGACTATATGATTTTACCTAAGGTTGTACGATAATCAATCTGAAAATATGATCATTCTGGTGGCTCGGTATGACAATGTGGCCTACAAAAATTCACATCCCTGTTGGCAACACCGCAGGCGGACAACAACAGCACACGCTTGCCAACCTATCTCGAGCCTTGTTTTAGCGTGAAAATAATTCAAAATGTACGACGAAGTCATCGACGAGGTGAGTGAGAGGTGCAGGAAGATGTGCCGCATGTGTGTGGGTGTGTGGGGAGGGCGGGGAGGGTGTAAGAGGTGGAAATAGCCAGCTCTCGTGTGTCTCAGTTGGGGAAAACGTGAGGAAAAGTGAACGATGGACTGAACGATGTACAATGATTTAGATGCGCAGAGACGAGTTTGTGGGCAGTGGAAGAGGTCTGCGCACCCCTCCCTTGTCCCTTACCTACCGTACCCTCTCGAGTCTAGTGTATCACGCGGCGTCCCCAGGAGTACATACAACGTCTTTGTTGCTTGTATGTATTGTGCCTTGTGAGTCAATTTTAGTGATTTGCTGGTTTACTTAATGTGCTTATTGTGACTTATTTGTGCTGTCTTACTGTGCTGTCACACTCTTAATTCACTGTATTTTGTGTGGTGGTGTGGTGGTGCAGTGGTGGTATATAGAGCCCTATATTTGAGAGTTTCAAATTTTGTTGTTTGCTATACCTAGTTTATTTTAGCTTGAAAAACATGTCTTTTTTTTTCTTTTCTTTTTTTCTTTTAATTGATGGGGTCCTGGAACCAAACCTATATTTTACCATTAGTTATGTGTTTCGTTATACGAGATTTCGCTTTACGAGTATGCCAGGTGGAACCTAACTGCTCGTATCTTCGGGACCTCCCTGTACAAATAATAAGCAGTCTCCTAGAAGCACTTATAGTTATATATCACTGTAGTTTTGGCATATGTTCCACTTGTGCAGTGAACGTGAAAGTATGGAAGCACGGAAGGGGTGATAAGAGAGAGAGGCCTACAAGGAAGGAAAGTAGTGAGATCTTTGGGGTGCGTGATGAGAGGAAGGACAATGAGTAAACACTCATTGTAGTTCACTGCACAAGTGGCACATGCCAAAACTACAGTGATATATAACTATAAGTGCTTCTAGGAGACTGCTTATTATTTGTACTGCCTTCATGGATCTACTTCAACACCATGTTTGGAGGAAGTGGGAGAGTATGGGCAAACACTAGAAATTTATCCTATATAGGTCTATACCTATTCACACTTGTATGACTAATGGTTAGAAAACTGTGAAACTCATGTTAATTTCAATTTTCTCGTATTGTATTAGATCGTCAAGTAACACTTGAACCATGATGTATACTACTACTTATTATGAGGAAAGACAACAAAAGGAACTCAATTAATAAGATATTTTAATACTATCATAACCATGAATATAGACAACCGACAAAGAGAAGACTCAGACGATGAAAAAATTTCGAGTTGTTTTGGGCGAAATTTATATTCCAGGTGCTATATTTCCGTGCTGTGTTCTCGCTGACAACACTACAGAAGACCTGAGGTGATGGCTGATGTGCAGAGGCTTCTAAACCAAGAAAACAGTCACAGCAGTCTCATTTAGAGGTAAGCAAGTGGTAGGGACACAATACATACTACTTACCACTTGCTTACCTCTTGACGAGGCTCTGTTATGACTCTGTTTTCCCAGTTTAGAAGCCTCTGCACATCAGCCATTACCTCAGGTCTTCTCTATGTGTTGTCAGCGAGAACAGAACACGGTAATATAGCACCTGGAATATCAATTTCACGCAAAATAACTCTAAATTCTTCCATTGTCGTAGTTTTCCCACCGTAGGTCCACCCGCGGCGACCCCGACTTATCCCCACAATGCACCGATATAAACAAACCGTGACGTAGTTATGTCTGGGGCCCATTGAGTCACTATAGAACAAGCAGAGAGGGCAGGGCAGTGTGCCTCACCCAGGACACTCATAGGGGACTCATAGTTGCGGAAGAGGTGGAGGTCAGGGGGCAGGCGGTCAGCCAGCGTGGAAGTGACCATGACCCGAGGTGACCTGATGGAGCTCATGACGGTGTCCTCCCCGAACTCGTTGATTAGGATCTCCTCCAGTGGACCGGCCTCGTAGGGACGTCCACCCACAAACACCTTTTCCTTCAGGTTGTAGTAGAGTGACTGTACATCCTGCACAGACTTGCCTGCAGGTAGTGTTAAGAAAAAGCTAACTTTGCCTTACCTAACAGCCTGAGAAACCCTTGAATGGGTTACCTGCACCGTCTAAAAGGCTAGCTATTATACCCCAACATTTTTGTAACTTTTGCTACAAGTTTACCTGTACTGAAGAATCATTAATATAAGACTTATATTCCTATGTATCCTTTTATAAGATACAGTGTCCACAAAAAGTATTGGCCGCCCCCCCTATCCGGTACCCCTATGTTGAGGTCCTTCTGCAGTCTGTGTTGTATCGTCTGTTCAGCAACCTCTCCCAGCAATAATGGATGTTTTATTTTGAGTTCATTGGCAGTGATCCGCGGGTCCTTCATGACTTCTCGCTTCAGGAGTCTATCTGTGGTCTTGCAAGTATTCTTTGGCCTTCCAAAACACATTTTACGTAATGGAACAGTGTTAGGTGGGAGGTCCCGCGGTGCCATCACGAGACGCCTGATATTCCTATCTCCTCGCCCTGTCCTCATTGCAATTTCTTGAGTGGAGACGTTATCAGCTTTCCAGGCTAAAATTTGTGCTTTTTCCGCTATGGATAAGTTGGTAGGAGCCATCCTAGTGCCTTGGGTTGAAAAATACTGCAGCTATAAAGTTGTGGGCGAAAATAGAGGATTCACCACGATAGCAGGGTGTAACATTCCTCCTTCTGTGGAAGCTTAGAGAGCACTTGTGTGACATTTATACTGCCATGTCATCCCCCATACACTTCTCGCAGCCTGTGACGGTGCCAGACGTACGATCAAACGTGAGCTGTGGAGGGAATCACCACACAACGCCGACTCACTCAAATAATTTTTTTAGCGTTTGCCCGGCCACTACCTTTTGCAGACACTGTAGCTACAGTATGCAAGAAGCTGGAACAGCTACTGGTCAGGCTCAATGATCCCATAGGGTTGTTATGCTGTATATCTGTCTGTAGGAAAGTTTTCTGCATTATGTATTCTGTATCTTCTCTTCATGTCACCATCAAGAACTGCTGCAATCAACAGTATACAAGTTATTAAAACAGATGAATAGTTGAATACTATATAGGAAACGTCCAAAGAATATATAAAAGGTGATGAAATATAAGAACACTGGAGAGAGCTTGACTAATGCAAGAGTTAATCAGTATCTTCACTCTTTCATCCCCTTCATCGGTAAACTCTGAAACGTTCTTTGTTTCTATTTTTCAACCTTCCTACGTCTTAAATATTTTCAAGAGAGGAGTGACAAGACACCTTCCAAACTAAATTGGCCCACCCCCATTTCTTTATTGTCTTCTTTATAGGGACTGGCAACTAAGCGGCCTTTATGTTACTCCATTTTTTTGCCCTTGGCCAGTCCTTTGTGATGTAAAAAAAAAAAGTAGTTTCTCAATTGATATAAATATTTACGACATGGTGCTTCCTGTGTAAATATAGATAGATGTGGACACAAATATGTTAATCTCCATACACCTGATTTGATACACCTTTCTTTTTGAGCTTTACTTTATGAGCTTCTAAATATCCTTTGCAGACATCATCTACATAACACACAAGCCTGTGGGTGTTGATGCTCACCCATGCACAACATAAGGGCCAGGAAACCCCCCGTGCTGGTGCCTGAGATCCAGTCAAAGCAGTCCTGGATGGGGCGGCCCAGCGCCTCCTCCACCACAAACAGCATCTGCGTCATCACCAGGCCCTTGATGCCGCCGCCGTCCAGGCACAACACCCGGCCCGTACGCTGCAGGTGGCTCCGCCGGCCCAGCTGCCATCTGGCAGAAGGTGATTGGTACGTCACAAGGCAGGTTTAAGTTGTTTACTATCTACACACAGTAAAAATCAATTCACCTGAAGAGCAGTGAACCTTTTCAGATTGGCAGATGCTTTATACTATATTTACTTTATACTGCGTGGGAGTGGATGAGTGTCGAAGGGACACTCGTCCACTTCCACGCGAAAGTTATGACCTAAATAGAGTGCTATACAGTTATCTCGGTTGGTGGTGCGAGCAGCCCTTCTTATGCCGGACACCTCATATAATTAGTAATAATATAAAGCATTTATAAGGGTGGTTTGATAAATGGTTAGCTACTTTTAGGATGTTATAATTGCTTTGTTGATCCATTATAGGTTATAATCCATTTCATTTAATCCCAGCAGTGAGTATGTGCAGTGAAACAACTGGAAAGATTAAAATATCGACGCATGTTGCAGTGGCTTACACCTTTCTCCATTAAAAGTACTGCTTTCAGTTTATGACAATGACATTATTACATGATCACTTTCCCAAGAACTTTGTTTCACCAGGTCACATCACAAGCCCAATGTCCACCTCGTCCCGCCCGTCATAACTCACGTCATGGACTCTGAGATCTGGCGGCGGTGCAGCTGCTCGTCCATGATCCAGCGGGACCGCAGGAGAGGCTTCTCGTACAGAGGCACACCGTTGAAGTTTCCCTCCTCCACACAGCCATCAGAACATGCTGCAAGCTTCACAGCACACCTGAAGCACAGGCCACCACCACACAACTCTTTTACCTAATGGCTTTCCTCTAACATTATTCATCTGGGGTTTTCCATACTTTATCTATTTCTCAATGAAACTTGATAATTATCAATCACATGCCATTTCTATGTCCTTATCATAATTCTATTATGCAGTTCTTCATGAATTCACACAGCTCATTATATATCATCATAATCTCCACTGCTGCTACTGTAGTAGTGCTACTACAGGGAGGTCCCGAAGATACGAGCAGTTAGGTTCCACCTGGCTTACTCGTAAAGCGAAATCTTGTATAACGAAACACATAACTAATGGTAAAATATAGGTTTGGTTCCAGGACCCCGTCAATAAAAAATAAAAAATAAAAAAATAAATAAAAAAAAAAGAAGACATGTTTTTCAAGCTAAAATAAACTATAGCAAACAACAAACACACAGCGTCTATATTACCCACACTGTACTACCTATTCTGTAGAAAAAGCATTCTGAAAGAGAAAATAGCACACAAAATAACATAACTGCACATTAATTAAACATAAAACATGCATAACAAGCAAAAAAGACGTTGTAATGTAGGGGACGCCGCGTGATACAAGAGAAGGTAGCGGTCCCAAGGTTGGGGCCGCACACCTGCTAATTACCCCTAAAGGTCAGGCCGCACCATATGCTTAATTACCCTTCAGGTCACGCCTTGCTAGGGGTGACCTGACTGCGGTCCCAAGGTTGGGGCCGCCCACCTGCTAATTACCCCTAAATGTCAGGTCGCACCATATGCTTAATTACCCTTCAGGTCACGGCTTGCTAGGGGTGACCTCACTGGGGTCAACCAAATCCCCCTTTGTCCAGCCCGGGAGTGGTAGGGTGCGCATTTTGAACTTGATAATTTTACTCATCCCAGTTTGAATGTCGTATCATTGGATTTTCGATATCATATACTGAAAATAGACCCTAATTTACACATCTCGTATCATCGGATTCTCGTATACCGAATGCTCGTATAACGGGACCTCCCTGTACTGGCACTGTGAGAGATTGCTATGAATTAAGTGTTGGTCCCTATGGTCCCTATGTCGAGGAAGCCGCCAGGATAATGTCTCTGTGGATCGTCTAAAGCCGGCTAATATACAACATGATGTACCTCATCCTATCCCTCACACTCAGCCACCAGATACTCGTACACTTCCGCTACAGCCTCCTGGCCTGGCTCATCGCACTTCTCCGCCTGTTGCTCCCTATAAACAGACTCCTGGTCATATTGATATATCTATTACACCTCCTGATGATCACAATGACTCACAGCTGACAAGCGATGATGAAATTCCTTCCCCTGAACGTCTGTGACCAAGAACAGTATGCATCTTTCATCACCACGTCTTCTCATGACCGTTTCTTTCTCAGATCGCCATTCCAACGTGTGGATTTGCCTGAAGGGGGGAGGACTGTGGTGCCCTGAAGCTTTGAAGCAAGGCGGTTCAATGAAGCACCACCACAAGGGGGCACCACCTTCTTCACGGCCACGTCACAGGAGTCACGTGGACCGTCAGGTATATAACGAGGATGGACCGGGACAGCGATAGATTCCTGCGACCGCACTCACACTCCACACAGCACTCACGGAGCTACGGACCTGACTACGTCCTGTTCATCCTCCTCCTCGTCTACCTGTATGGGTTAGAGGGAGCTACGGACCTCACCTACGCCCTGGCCAGCCGCCTCGTCTACCTGTATGGGTTACAGGGAGCTACGGACCTCACCTACGCCCTGGCCAGCCGCCTCGTCTACCTGTATGGGTTACAGGGAACTATGGACCTCACCTACGCCCTGGCCAGCCGCCTCGTCTACCTGCATGGATTACGAGGTTTAGTAACCCTACGACTCGTCCTCCTGGTTTGGTGCTGCTTCACACGTCCTCCACGTTACGTTGTCTTCCTTGTGGCAACGTATTATTTGTTTGTGATCCAGCGACCTGTGTACTTTATTGACATATGTTGGTGACGGCTATTTAATGTTAAGTAAAGGGCAAAGTTACGGTGTGTTTACTTAATTTGAGTGTGTGACAGCGTGAGTCAATAATTGTCCTTATCACAATTTTATTATGCAGTTCTCCATGAATTCACACAGCTCATTATATATCATCATAATCTCCACTGCTGCTACTGTAGTAGTGCTACTACTGGCACTGTGAGAGATGGCTATGAGTTAAGTGTTGGTCCCTATGGCTCCGGTACCAGGAACATTAACAGTTCTCTCCTTCTGAATGTTGAGAGGTCCAGAAGGTTGATTATTGCAGGTTCTTGATATGAAAAATCAGAGCTGCACCACTGGATATGGTATAGTAATAGGGGTAGCTAAGGAGATTGACCACATCCTCATTAGTACTCGTTGGAGGATCCTCCAGAAGAGCAGGGTTTACCGGAGTGCTGAGTTCTTTGCAGCTGATCACAGACTTGTTGCTACACTTAAGCTTCATGTCAAGTCCAGAAGAATCTGAAGAGGTAACCATACCGTGTTTCATCTTGAAAAGCTGAAAGACTTGACACGTGCCCATGAGTATGCAGTGGCAGTCTCAAATCGGTTTAATGTGCTCGATGCCCTCGGGGACCCTGTAGAACTGTGTAAATCCTCCCATTGACGAAACTGCACCCTCTCTTGATGAAGTCAGAGAGGCTGTAGCAAAGTTGATGGGTGGAAAGGCAGCTGGTGTTTGTAATATCAGTGCGGAGCTCCTCAAGGCTGGGGGTGAGGCCATGATCCGCGGGTTGCATTTTGTCCTGACTGCCGTGTGGCAATCGGGTACCATTCCTCCTGACTGGAAAAGGGGGTTTGTCGTCCCTATCTGGAAAGGGAAAGGGACCGTCAGGAATGCAACAATTACTGCAGTATTACATTACTCAGTGTGTCAGGCAAGGTGCTTGCCCATCTATTGCTGACACGGTCTGCAACCATCTGGTGAAGCATCAGAGACCTCAGCAGTCTGGGTTCACGCCTGGTAAGTCAACAACGGACAGTATCCTAGCGTTTCGTGTCCTGGTGGAACGCCGACGTGAGTTTCGACAGGGGATGCTTTCAGCTTATATTGATCTCAAGAAGGCGTTTGACTCGGTGCATCATGAGTCACTCTGGGATCTTCTGCAACTTTGCGGGATTCCTGCAAGGACTATTGGTTTGATGACTGGTCTGTACTCTGGGACTGAGAGTGCTGTGAAGTGTGGGGGATGTGTATCCAATTTTTTTCCTGTGAATAAAGGAGTGAGGCAAGGGTGCGTCCTTGCCCCATCACTTTTCAACACTTGTATGGACTGGGTATTGGGCAAAGTTGTAGTTCAAAGTGATTGTGGAGCATCCCTTGGCAACACCAAGATCACTGATCTTGTTTTTGCTGATAATGCAGGAACCTTTGCTGAGTCGCTGGAGGTCCTAGTGATGGCTCTCGAGGCGCTGTATGAGGAGGCAAAGCCTTTGGGACTTGAGGTCTCCTGGCTCATGACCAAGGTCCAGGTGTTTGGAGGCTTACTAGATGAAACCGTACAGTCTGTTCATGCGTGCGGCGAGGACATTGAGATCTTGGAAAGTTTTACATACCTTGGTAGCGCAGTCTATAATGATGGCGGGTCACGTCAAGAACTCTTACGGCAGATTGGCACAGCCAACGGTGTTATGGACTCGCTCAGCACGAGTATTTGGCGTTGTCGGTACCTGTGCAGGAGGCCAAAGATCCGGATCTTTAAATCGCTTGTGATCCCTGTCTTACTCTATGTTTGAGACATGGACACTAAATAGCGACTTGAAGAGACCAATCGATGCCTTTGGTAATAAGTGTCTTCGCAGAATCATGGGGTATCGCTGGGATGATTACTTGTCAAATCAGCGATTGCACCGTGAGACTGAATCAAGGCCTATTACCTGCATAGTCCGTCAGCGCCAATTTGGCTATATGGGCATGTGCCATGCTACCCTGAAACCGATCCAAGGGGGCGACCACAAGGCTCGTGGCTGGGGCAAGTTTATGTTTCCTGTCGAGAGTTGCTTGGTATGGGAAGGGAGCCTGCATGGGGACTTGCGCGTGGTGACCCCAGGGAGTGGCGTTGTAGGGTGGGCGAGGCGACGCGACCCCCAGCGTATGCCCCCAATCATTGATTGAGTATACCCTTTGGAGTGCATCTGCCTACGATAGGCATTTTCCTGATTGTTCCCTGTATTACTGGTGAGTTGTACAATGTGTTGTGTATTGAGAATAGTGTATTAGTGTAAAAGGATGAGATATATATAGAAGCCGTTGACAGCGCCATGTTGTCTTAAAATTAAGACAACATGGCGCTGCGTATTTCAAGTGTATTCTTGCCTTGCTCTTAAGATCTTATGCTGACATCATGACAAATTAAGTGAATTCCTTATAAGGTTAGCCAATTAGATTATTTGTACTATAGGAGGGGCCTTTACACTACCCTAAAGAGAGCCCCTCTGTTAGGGAGGGATGTATCAGAACTGCCCTAGGATTCCTCGTCTTTATATACCTTTCCTTTGTGATAAATCTTATCCCTACCTACCTACATACTGCACCCCTAACTTGGTGGGGCGTCAGAGATAACACCTAACTACCACATCCTCCGCTTTTATGCATACGACCTTCCATGGTATACTTTACAATGCAATGTCGTCTGTTTTACTTTAAAAGTCTCACATCAGTCTAATTCAGATAATACAGCTTCAAGTTGCTTCGTTAATATATTGGATAACTAATAATGGTATGGTGATGTGTTTGATATAAATAGAGTCGCAGTAAAACAGAGATTATGAAAGTTTATAACGTCTATTCTTTAGTCTCTTTTGTTATAGCAAGGGTCACCTAAACTTATAAAGTTTGTTTTCTCTCATCCTTTTGCTATAAAGCTGTCAGTCAGTCAGTTTCTCCTCAAAGATAAGTACACATGCTCACCTTTTAGCACCAACTGTGTGCAGCAGGTAGATCACCCTGTCCCGCTCGGAAGCCTTTCCCTTGTCCTCCACCTTGCAGGCTGCTGCCAGGTGTCTTGGCGTCTCTCCATTCTTGTTTGTAGCATTTATGTCTCCCCTGAACACAATGAATGCCTAGAGAAAAAACATTTATATAATTTCAAAGCCATTTCAGTAGTCATGAGATATGCAAAGTAGTAGTTCCAAGTAGCATGCAATGTAAGTTAGTTCACCTAATCTGAGGGATTGGAAGATGGTAAAATAATCCCATAACACTTCCCTTTACTAGACAGATTTGTTTCACGCCACAAAATTCAATCATCATCATTATTATTAGTTGTCTTTGTTCTGAATTCCTCTGGGGAACTTCTGATACAAATGGATTTCCCAAACTATGAAAACTTATGTACAGATAGTTGTAAGGTATTAACCCCTCGAGACCCAGAACGTAATTTCCATTGTAATATTGCTACCATTAGACAATTTTTATTGAATATAAGCAATATTTTATAGATATGACCTGTTTAGTATCCTTGTCGACTAAATACTTAAGTATATTCAGTTACTTTTCATAATTTTATGGCTCGACAACATACAATATTTTATCTATATTAATAAAAGCGAAAGTGTGTGTGTGTGTGTGTGTGTGTGTGTGTGTGTGTGTGTGTGTGTGTGTGTGTGTGTGTGTGTGTGTGTGTGTGTGTGTGTGTGTGTGGTATAGGTTCCGCCCCCCGTGGCGGAATCCCATCATATACCACATTTTTGGAACCAGGTTGACCAGGGGAAGGTTTTAAGCCCACTTATGAGATGATCCGATCACTTTTTTTTTTTTTTTTTTTTTAGCAGCCTATTAGCGATAATTGTGAAAAAAAGTGGGTTGCGAGAATTGAGGAAGCCTTGATGTAGGGTGATGGGTAATGGGTGAGTGAATGGGTGGGGTGATGGGTAATGGGTGTGGGGTGATGGGTGAGTGAATGGGTGGGGGGTGATGGGTGATGGGTGAGGGAATAGATGGGGGGTGATGGGTAATGGGTGAGTGAATGGGGTGTGTGGTGATGGGTAATGGGTGAGTGAATGGGTGGGGGGTGATGGGTAATGGGTGAGTGAATGGGTGGGGGGTGATGGGTAATGGGTGAGTGAATGGGTTGGGGGTGATGTGAATGGGTTGGCGTTAATACATACATTTCTACACCCATGATTTCAGGAAAGTTAGAAGGGGCTATCTGGAGTCTGTGTTTGGTGGACCGAAGGCCCACCAATAGCCCTCATAGGGCTATTACAATAGATTACATAGGGCTTACAATAGCCCAATAGGAGCTAGCCAAAAAGTCCGCCCGGAGGGCGGCTTTGCGGCTAGTAGCAAAATAAAGATCTGGGCGCGAAGGGGTAAATATCTTACCCATATACCTGATAAACAGGACTTCACAACAGGGTATTTTGAGGTTAACAAGTTAGTGTATTAAGATATGTATTAAATAGTGTATTGTCATTACTAACCTGAGCCAGGGTGGTGGAGCAGAGTGCTGCCGCCATGTGCAAGGGTGTGATGCCTTCCTGGTCAGCACAGTTGGCCTTTGCCCCCCGGCAAAGAAGGGTCACTATGCACTGCATTCTGTTCCGCAGTACCTGAAATTACAACACTGTTGGCATACCACTAGTATCCTATTATCCATACCATTATGTCTTGATGAATAAATTATTACAAATCAATGTAAATAGTAAAATTGTTTCTTGGATGCATAGTTATCTATTAGATAGGCCTCACTATACAAAAGTTAATAGTATCAAATCT
Source organism: Chionoecetes opilio (assembly GCA_016584305.1). Classification (NCBI taxonomy): domain Eukaryota; kingdom Metazoa; phylum Arthropoda; class Malacostraca; order Decapoda; family Majidae; genus Chionoecetes; species Chionoecetes opilio. Next base: position 99,083 of record JACEEZ010007358.1, on the reverse strand, counting down.
AATGTGATACATATGTATTAATACAGGTGTGCCACAGGGAAGTTTACTGACCCCAATTATGTTTACTCTATATACTAATGGCCGTGTAAGTAATTACGATTCATGTTCAATCATAAAATATGCTGATGACACAGCAGGGTTAAGCCCCGTACACACTGCCACTCACCACTGTTGGCGCTTCCCATCAATCGAGTGTTCGTCACTCAAAAGTGGCAGTGTGGACAGGATGCCGACGAGCAAAATGTAGGTGCAAGTCGGCAAGAACCGACAGTGGGGAGTGGTAGTGTGTAGGCGGGCTTTAGGGAAAATCTCCAGAAATAATTCAGTAGAATATCTTGCTCAAGTAAATGACTTCACTACATGGTGTCAATCAAACCACCTTGATCTTAATGTGAAAAAGACCAAAGAAATTATTATTTTACTTTAGAAAGAATAAGCACATACCGGCAATATTGTAATTAACTCTGAACCGGTTGATAGAGTGACCCAGTATTAAGTATCTTGGTGTACTAATAGATGATCAGGTGTCAGGAAGTCAGAACACAGACATGGTGTACAAGAAAGGTCAGCAAAGGCTACACGCTATGAGGATACTAATGAGCTTAATCAGCTAATGAGACAGCACAATCATTAACCTATTCTATAAATCTATAATTGAATCTATATTAAGTTTCTCTATTGCAATACGTTACGGTAAACTAAAGGTTAAGGATAAGGGAAGAGCGAATCAGATAGTCAGGACAGCATATAAACTAAAGACAAAAGTGACTTCCTTTGATGACTTGTAAAACAAAAATGTAAACCAAATGGCGAAAAATATAATGAGAGATGAACAACAGCCACTTCATGATGACTATAATGCGTGTTTTTGAGGTCAGGAAAAAGACTGGCTCAGCCTCTGCAACATACTGATAGGTTTAAAAAATCATCTGTACCAAAAAGTGTGAAATTATTGAACTTTACTTTACTAAATTATTAGTCTTTACGAATATAGTTTCAAATAATAAAACTATATAATCTGTAATGCTAGAAATTAATGATGGTCATGGCATAGACATACGGGCGGTAAATATATATTTTGGATGATACTTGGATAATGTGTACATTAGTCTGTGACATAGTATAAATGAAATATCTTTTAAATGTCTTCCTATCTGTGATCAACGAGCTCTAGCCATGAGAAATTTCAAATTGTATTTTACTATTTGACAATAAAGTTTATTATATTTTATCTTATTAGTGTGGCTGCTGTTGTAACTCTGTAAGGGAATCACTGTAGCTATCTCCCCAGTGGCACCAGTAACCTCACTGGAAGTTCTTCGCTAATCACTGAGCCAGGAGGAGTGAGATATAGATATGGCCTCACTTTGGGCAAGCAGATGGTGAGCAATCACTCATTAATGCAGGTTAATTAGAATGTGGAGAGAATGGATCCCAATGTGTGACGTGAATATCTGGTGTCCTTGAATTCCTTGAGCTGCACAAACTCTCACCAGCATATGTAAGGGTGTTTGGTGCAGGGAGTTTCGGAGGTCTGGATCACACCCCATGTCCAGACAAAGGTCACAAAGCTCCCTTGTTTTGATCCAGTGGAGTAAACTCCCTCCTTTGTGCAAATCCTGTGAAGAAAAAGTTAGCAGAATAGACCAGACACTCACTACCATTGCTCACTTCACCATGATATACGTACGTTATGCAATAACAAATGCTGAGCAACTATTTCTTTAATTACTTTCTGATAACTGTTTTACTGCAGCTTCTTCTCACTAGTTTTACTAAGTCTTTAGTTAAAACATATTAAACTATGATATCATTTTAAGAAGAAAATATGTAAGATGAATTTTGTATGTTACACTTCTCCCCAGTAACACAAAAGCTTGTTAAGCATCATGAAAATAGAGTGATTTCCTTGTAAGAGAGCATGAGGGGGAAGAAAGGTGTCCAATACCTTTGAGCTGATATCCTTGGAGAGACACAACTTGTCTACTTTTTCCCAATACGAGGGGTTGGTGGCCGGGTCCACCATTGCCTCAAGGTGGTTCACATTGGCCCCAATCTGTATGAGGTGCTTGATATTCTCAAGTTTGCTGCATTGAGCGGCCAAAAGCAGGGGAGTCTCTTGAGCGTGATTCTTCCTATTCAACACTGGATGGAACTTGACCTTGAGAGCCTATGGACAGGAATGGTAGTAAGTACACGGAGATTTTTGATAACTGTAACAGTTTTAGAAAAATGAAAATTTATATAGATTGGCCAGAATAGTTGCATTGTAATAATAGCATTGTATGTTGGCTTTATACTGAAATTAATAAAAATAAAAATTAAATACCATATACAGCAAAAAAAATAAAACCCTGATAATCTGATAATCCAAACTCTATGAGTTTATAAATCTTAATAATATTATTTCTTGCTGACAGAAAAGATATATATATATATATATACAGTAAACCCTCTCGTATTCGGACCCTCATTATTTGGGTTTCGACATTATTCGGATCTCCTCCTCTTTTTTTTTTTTTTTTTTTTTTGGGGGGGGGGGGGTCATGATGTGAGTCAGTGAGGTTAGAGGCCCAGGCAGCCAGGCAGAGCTTTTATGATCCATCACTGAGCATATACTTTGTATACTGTAATTGTGGTTTCTTTGTTGTGTCCAAATGTTGTATTGGCGAGTGATCTGAGGCCATTGAGCCTTGGACCCAGATCCAGCAACGGAAGTCGTATCTCCAGCTACCACCCGCTCTCCCACCGCCTAGATACTACCTGAACTTACTACCGTATCCAGCAAGCCTCCCTCGGTAGGTAGTTAACAAGTAGGAAGGCCCTGACTGGCTTGGACGAGTAATGACGTCATCAAACTTGTCATCAGTCACCAGCCAATGACAAACTGTTTCTAAAACTTCTCGACCAATTGCAAGTCAACAAGATATTTGACACGGCCTTTAAAGGTCGTGTCACTCGGACACTTTTCCCATTAATGTTACAGGGTGGCCGTGGCAAGAATGTTTCTCCGTCACTGGCTACCCCGCCACCTCAACACCTTTAAATAACCCTTATTTAAGGCGACACGCGGTACTACACTGACCTAAATAATGACGCGTGTATATAACAGCTCACCATAATCACTACGATGTATAATAACTAGTAATAAGACGTAAAACCCTGCCCACCATGCTGGCGAGCGACCTGCCTCGCCTGGCACCCTGCCTATCTCTCAGGACAACACGCTGTCATCCGCCTCACCTGTGCCTTCCTGAAGAAGACAGGTCAGCTACCACACCTGTAATAGCATCATAGGATATCACCAGTGATCATAGGGCTCCTCAAGGGGTCCTTGCAGCCCTACAGACAACACCAAGGAGAAAATCTCCGCCATCATGATACTGCTGCCGGCTGCCGCTGCCAGACGTACGACTGCTAGTACTGTACACTACTCCTGTACAGTACTGTATTGTGTATTTTTACTGTAATTTATTTATTTATTTATGCTCGAACTCAGCCCAACGAGCCATCTGCCCTTCCATGTCCGACAGGAGGCGCCCGTCTGCTTCTATCATTATACAGGTTCTATAGTACAGGAAATTAAAGAATAGATGTTAATGATTTGTGATTCATGTTAACAATATTTTACTTTGTAAGGAAATGGGTCATTGGTGGTATATTGTGACATCAAAGGGTAATAAATAGAGACGATGAATGGACCCTACCCATAACTACGTCACGGTTTGTTTACATCGGAGCATTGTGGGGATAAGTCGGGGTCGCCGCGGGTGGACCTACGAAGGGAAAACTACGGCGATGGAAGAATTTAGAGTTATTTTGCATGAAATTGATATTCCAGGTGCTATATTACTTTTTTTACATCACAAGGAGCTGGCCAAGGGCACAACAAAAATGGGTAACACAAAGCCCGCTTAGTTGCCAGTCCCTATAAAGAATACAGTAAGAGAATAAAATAAAAACAGAGGGGTAGGCCAATTTAGTTCGGGAGGTGTCTTGTTACTCTTCTTTTGAAAAGATTTAAGTCATAGGAAAGTGGAAAAATAGAAACAGGAAGAGAGTTCCAGAGTTTACCAGTGAAAGGGATGAAAGAGCAAAGATACTGATTAACTCTTGCATTAGGAAGATGGACAGAATAGGGATGAGAATGAGTAGAAAGTCTTGTGCAGCGAGGCCGCGGGAGTGGGGGAGGCATGCAGTTAGCAAGTTCAGAAGAGCAGTGAGCATGAAAATAACGGTAGAAGAGAGCAAGAGAAGCAACATTGCGGCGGTGATTTAAAGATTCAAGACAGTCAGTCAGAGGAGAGGAGTTGATGAGACGTAAAGCTTTTGACTCAACCCTGTTTAGGAGAGCTGTATGAGTGGATCCTCCCCAAACATGTGAGACATACTCCATACATGGGCGGATAAGGCCCCTGTAGAGAGCAAGCAATTGGGAGGGAGAAAAAAAAGGACGCAGATGCCACAGGACACCTAACTTCTTAGAAGCTGTTTTAGCAAGAGATGAGATGTGAGATTTCCAGTTCAGATTTTTAGTAAAGGATAGTCCTAGAATGTTCATTGTAGAAGAAGGAGACAGTTGAGTGTCATTGAAGAAGAGGGGATAGTTATCTGGTAGGTTTTGTCGAGTAGATAGGTGAAGAAATTGGGTTTTTGAGGCATTGAACAAAACAAGGTTTGCTTTGCCCCAATCAGAAATTATAGAAAGATCAGAAGTTAGGCGCTCGGTGGCATCTCTCCGTGAATCACTTAGTTCCTGTTGAGTTGGACGTCTAATAAACGACATTGAAAAATGCAGGGTAGAATCATCAGCGTAGGAGTGGATAGGGCTCTGAAACTGTGCTCTGTTCTCGCTGAGAAAACTATAGAGAAGACCTGAGGTAATGGCTGATGTGCAGAGGCTTCTAAACCAAGAAAACAGTCATAACAGAGCCTCGTCAAAAGGTAAGCAACTGGTAGGTACGTAATGTGTCCCTACCACTTGCTTACTTCTTAATGAGACTACTGTGACTGTTTTCCTGGTTAATGGCCCGATCACATTGGGCCGAATGCCATTCCGTTTGTTTTCCGAATAGGAATTTGGGTGTTCGGGGAGCGAACGGATCATATTCGGGAAGCATTCGGTGTGTTCTAAGAGCATACTGGCTGTTCGGCTCCATACGGATACATACGGAACGGCATTCGGTAGCTCCAAAAATTTGTTGTGCATGTTCAAAATAATTTTCATCGACCATCCGAATGTGGCGTCCATGTGTATTCGGGAAGTATTCGGGAAGCATTCTAGGAGCATACGGCATGTACGGAAAACGTTCGGGAAGCATGCGTCTAGTTCTTGGTGCATTCGGAATGAAAATTTGAAGGTGCTGGGTTCTTTCCGAACACCCCGAATGGACCTAGAACATGAAGAATGCTTTCCGAACGTTTTCAGTATCCTTTCCGGATTTTTTTTCATTTATGCCGCCGAACGTTCGGAAAGCATACGGAACATACTGTGCATTCTGGAAACAAGCAGTTTTGAAAATGTTCTGAAAGAATACTGGAAGGGAGCATTCGGTGATACATTGGGGAAAACACATTCGGAGGGACATTCGGCCAGTTTAAAAAATCACACCACTTTCGTATACAGAAAACAAACGGAAGCTCATTCGGGCCAGTGTGATCGCCCCATTAGAAGCCTTTGCACATCAACCATCACCTCAGGTCTTCTCTATGTTGTCAGCGAGCACGGAAATATAGCACCTGGAATATCAATTTCGCCCAAAACAACTCGAAATTTTTTCATCGTCGTAGTCTTCTCTTTGTAGGTTGTACAGTCACCTGCAATGATTTTCCTACCGCCTTTGACACTTCAAGACCCTATATTCGAAGTCAGACGACATATGCCAACTACCCACTGACAGGAGCAGTCATTGGCTGTGACTCTTGTGACTTAAGTCAATAAGGCCCGCCTCCTGCCCTCTCCCCCACCCTCTCTCTCCCATTCCTCTCTCTCTCTCTCTCTCTCTCTTTTTCTCTGTTGTCTCTCACTCTCTCTATCTCCTCCATATCTCCCCCCCTCTCTCTCTCCCTCTCTCTGCGTGTATGTGTGCGTGTCTCTCCCCCCCGCCTCTCTCTCTCTCTCTCTCTCTCTTTTTTTTTTTTTTTTAAACTTAATACATTGAAAACAGAAGGGGAGTTGATGTGCTAAGGTCCTGACTGGGATGCCAAGGACTATCTCTAGCAGTATTATATTTTATTCATATCAATAATTATACAAATAATATGGAAAAAGTACAGCAATTCTCTACTATAAATTAATACTGATAACAACTATACGCTAATACAAATAATATAAAGAAAGTATACTAATACATTGAAACACATATATATATATAAAGAAATTATACTAATATCAAACATAATCTTATTATACAAATGTTTAGTAATGATTTTTATTGCATGTTTTATTGAGTTAGTTCCGCTTGCAGCCAGGCATTTACGCCCGATTTGAAGGCGTGCAGGGAAGTGGTGAGGTGCAGGTCGGTCTGGCGCACCAAGGTGTTCCATAGTCGACCATAGCGGGGTAGGAAGGAGCGGAGGTAATGTTCCGTCCTCGCGAAGGGCACAGTCACTTGATGGTCGATGTTGTGGGCCGCACGGGTAGAATGGGAGGGCCTGGCCCGTGGGTTGAGGCGCAGCTCTGCTAGTTGTAGGAGCTGCATCCTGTAAGCCTTGTACATGACGCACATGCCTGCCACGTCACGCCGCTGCTGGAGAGGTTGAATGATCTGTGCAGCAGCCTCAAGGGCTTTCAGCCGGGCCAGCCGCTGGGCTCTGGCTTGAACCCGGTCAAGGAGGCGGAGATATGACGAGGGGCAGGAGGACCATGCGAGGGGCGAGTATTCCATCAGGGAGCGGACTTGTGACTTGTAGAGTGTGCCGACTCCCTGAGCGTCCAGGAGGTGCACGACGCGTCGGATGCAGCTCAGTTTCCAGGCAGCATCCTTGGCGACCTTCTTGACGTGGCTGGTGTATGTGAGGCCAGAGTCGAACTCCACCCCTAGAATGTTGACTGACTCCAGGAGGTGTATTTTTCTGCCTTCCAGGAGAATGGCGTGTTGGTCCCAGTTGACTGCATCTTGCCTGCGGGAGATGAGGACAGCTTGGGTCTTGTCTGGTGCAAAGGTGACTTGCCATCTCTTGCCCCAGGAGGCGATGCTCTGCAGTGCCTGGTTGATACGAATGACTGTGTTGTGGCGGTCACTCCTCTCACAGGTGAATGTGAGAGTACAGTCGTCTGCGTACGCTCTTGCCTCAGTAATCAGCTGCAGGATGTCGTTGAAGTAAACGTTCCATAGTAATGGCCCGAGTACACTTCCTTGAGGGACACTGGCTTTGATAGCATTTTCAGAGGTGTGACCATTCACCACCACGCGCAGAGTTCTTTCATGGAGGTAATCTTGCAGGTAATCTCTCTCTCTCATATAAGGCCCGCCTCCTGCCCTCTCCCCCACCCTCTCTCGGAATAATCCTCATCATCTCTAGTTTTTTCCATCTTCAGAGTTACGTATAGCAGTGGGATTGGGTCTCTCTCTCTCTCTCTCTCTCTCTCTCTCTCTCTCTCTCTCTCTCTCTCTCTCTCTCTCTCTCTCTCTCTCTCTCTCTCTCTCTGATGCTGGTGGTGGAGGCGGCAATGATCAATAGTAGGGAAAGAGATTAAGAAGTTTTCCCAAGGGTGCTATAGTCTATTCACTTAAGCTGGATTCTTGGGAGCTGCTCGCTGCCTACCCGAGTTTGTAAGGACGTCGCTGATTGGCTGATAGACTCGGGCTGGGTGGTGATGGTGGTGGTACTTGCCTCGCCGCAACCCAAAACCCTTGCGTTGCCTCAGAAAAAATATTCCTATTTCTTTGCTTAACTCACCTCTTACACAAGATAGGCCTATTTTGTTTGCATCAGTGAATCAGGCAGTGATTGGTCAACAATAACACGCTATTCGTAAGTCAATAGGGTAAAAAATTAAGTCATGACTGAGTATCACAAGAGTAGGCGGATTTTCAGGTTTCAATGCATTGAAATGTTGTACTCCTACCCGATATTACCAAGCTACCAGATAATATTTAGGTTAAACTGAGCCTACCATCGTGTTCATAATACATTGCTGCATATCATGAGCATAAAAAAGTTACAGTAAGACAACACTAATATTAAGATAATTGAAGGCAAGTAAAATAGTATATAAAAAAATGTTCTTGCTTATTTTGCATAACTCGCTGTAACTCCAGCAGTTTTGGTCGCATTCAATTTTCAAGCACTGTTTCAAAATCCTTATACTTTTCCGCTTCTTTTGGTATGTAGTACGTACCAATAAGGAAAAGAGTAGGTGGTCAAAATGGCTAAGAAAGTTAAATTACTAATGCAAACTGGCACAGTGACGAGTGAGCTCCCTATACACTATACAGGAGAGATGAGTTCTCGGGAGAGCTATCAGAGGCTCCACCCGTCACGGCACCAGTTTGAAACATTTTACTTTCTCAGCCATTTTGACCACCTACTCTTTTTCTTATTCGTACGTGCTACATACCAAAAGAAGCGGAAAAGTATGGGGATTTTGAAACAGTGCTTGAAAATTTAATGCGACCAAAACTGATGCAGTTACAGCGAGTTGAAGCAAAATAAGCAAGAAAATTTTTTTATACACTATTTTACTTTCTTTCAATTATCTTAATATTAGTGTAGTCTTACTGTAATTTTTTTATGCTCAAGATATGCAACAATGTATTATGAACACGATGGTAGGCTCAACTTTCATAAATATCATCTGGTAGCTAGGTAATATAGGGTAGGAGTACAACATTTCAATGCAGTGAAAACCTAAAAATCCGCCTACTCTTGTGATACTCAGTCATGACTTTATTTTTTACCCTATTGAGTTATGAATGGCATGTTATTGTTGACCAATCACTGCCTGATTCACTAATGCAAACAAAATAGGCCTATCTTGTGTAAGAGATGAGTAAAGCAAAGAAATATGAATATTTTTCTTAGGCAACGCAAGGATTTTGGGAGCAGCAAGGCAAGTACCACCACCATCACCACCCAGC